>JAPWLS010001712.1:0-59569 GCA_028551675.1 Tineola bisselliella
CAATATTGTGAAGATTGAAGGTTAATTGAGAATACAGCAATTTAAGATGTAGTTTTAGATTATCTCTGACTGAGAACCAATACCGGGATTCTTCATTAATCCAAATGAGTTGAGCCTTTTTAATAGCTACATCCGCAGATCGACTGTTCGTGTTGGAACGTAGATTAATATATTTTGGAACGATGTGTTCTCGCTTACATTGTTGATTGAACCATACGTTTTGGACAGCTAAACGATGTAGTTTGGTTAATTTGATGTATAATCGTGCCTGTACAGCTATGCTTGCTGAGTTAATATAATTAGTTTTTTTTTTTCATTTCAGGCGTAACGCCTGAGACAACTAATTATATTAACTCAGCAAGCATAGCTGTACAGGCACGATTATACATCAAATTATCGTTTAACGTATCAACAATTAATATATATTAATATATTAAACGTTATTAATGTAGCTATTAAAAAGGCTCAACTCATTTGGATTAATGAAGAATCCCGGTATTGGTTCTCAGTCAGAGATAATCTAAAACTACATCTTAAATTGCTGTATTCTCAATTACAATCTTCACAATATTGAATTCGATTTATTAGATCAGAAGGCTAGACTTCTTGCTTCCCAAGAAGCTCACAAAAAGTATATTGTACAGAGTAATAAATTACGTGTGTTGAAACGCGAACAGTTAACGAACAATGACAATAGAGTGCAACGAGAATTCCACGATAATAAGTTCTACCCTCGCATTAAAAATATGTCTAATATACAATTATCAAATAACGAAGTCGCATTACTAAATAAAGGTTTAAAATACAATTTACAACCGCCAATTCATCAGAAAACTCTAGAAAAAGTAGCAGTTGACGTGGAGGTCGCCGTTGCACTCAGTAAAAAAGAACATTTTACTAAAAAATTAACAACTAATTTGACAGCTAACCAAATTAGAAAGTCCCTGAGACAATCAAATCATAGTGTAAGAAATCAAGAGTGTCGAATTTATAAATCACTAAGACAAAAAATCAACGACAATGAATTGATTGTCTCAAAGGCAGATAAGGGCAACACAGTAGTCGTAATGGAACGTACTAATTATGTCCAAAAAGTGGAGGAAGTGATTCAGAGCGGCGATTTCGTTCTTTTAAATTCGGACCCTACAAAAAGATATGCAACAGAGATTAGAGAAGCACTAAATTCATCTCAATTCATATTTCCGAACGACTCTTTCCATCATATCTTAGAAATGAACCCACAAGCCCCGTGTTTATATGGCTTGCCTAAAATACATAAGGAAAATATACCGATACGCCCTGTAGTCTCTTATATAGGTGCACCAGCATATAAATTGTCAAAAAAGTTAAACACACTATTAAAAACGAAATCGTCATTTAATCCTAAATACTCACTAATAAATAGTTTGGACTTAATTAAGAAAATACAACCGGTCTCTCTCACTCCGAATACCAAGCTAATATCACTAGATGTGGAAAATTTATTTACAAACGTACCGTACGAAGAAAGTTTGAATATTTTAAAATCACTTCTAGAAAAACAACGATTACATCCGGGGGAGATAGATGACTTAATTTCACTGACAACACTATGCATGAGACAAAATTATTTCCGGTTCAATAATCAATATTACAAACAAAGAGAAGGATTAGCAATGGGTTCCCCTTTAAGCCCATTCATGGCAGAAATTTTCATGGACAACTTTGAAAACACAAACATAGTACATAATAGACAGATCCTTTATTATTATAGATACGTAGATGACATATTGATTTGTTGGACCGGAACTAATCGTCAACTAGACACTTTTCTTAATAAAATTAATAAAATTCATCCGAAAATTAAATTTAAACTAGAAATAGAACAAAACAATACTATTAATTTTCTAGATTTAACAATAACAAGGATAGAAGATAAACACGACTTTCAAATTTATCGGAAACCAACACATACGGACACTGTTATTCATGCATCGTCTTGCCATCCATGGCAACATAAGATGGCCGCGTTTAACTCATACATTCATCGTCTTTTAACAATACCTCTTAGCGAAGCTAATTACAAAAAAGAAATTAATATTTTATATCAGATTGCGGTCAACAACGGATACAAGAGATGCATCATTGACAATATAATTAACAACAAAACTAAACAAATCATGACAAGGTTATTATATGCGGTCACTGACGATAGAGTAACCGAATATAAATCCAGCCTGACCTATGCTGGTAAATTGACGGAGAAGATTTCCAAAACTTTAAAACAACAAGACATACACGTGGCACTCAAAACTAATAATTCACTAAGAAGGCTTTGCAAAGGAAAAGACAGGTTAGACACCAAACAGAAATCCGGTGTTTACAAGCTTGAATGCAGTGAATGTAGTGCTATCTATATTGGACAGACTGGTCGCAGTTTCAACACACGCTATAAAGAGCATATATCCGCATATCATAATAATCACCCAGAAAAATCTCACTTCGCGAAACATCTCTTAGAAACTGGACATAGTGTTCCAGATAACCTGTCACCTTCCATTTTACACACATGTAGTTTGAAGTTATCGGTGTTAGAACAATTAGAAATAATAAAACATAATAAGGACAACTCACTTACATTGTTGAACGAACAAGTTTTATATGACTCATCACCATTACTAAGCATTTTTACTAACCAATGACGTAATGGCGGAATGACAGAGGGTATATAAACCGACAGCAAACACAGCGAAAAATCAGTCGTTGAAGCGAAGCCGAAGCGACCGCACGTATCCTGATGATGCCACGTGAAGTGGCGAAACGCGTCGAGACAAATTACTGAGTGTTGTAGCGGGAATTGTAAGCAAAATAATTTTAATTAATTTCATTTAACATGGATTTCCGCAAAGTAACGCCTGAAACAACTAATTATATTAACTCAGCAAGCATAGCTGTACAGGCACGATTATACATCAAATTAACCAAACTACATCGTTTAGCTGTCCAAAACGTATGGTTCAATCAACAATGTAAGCGAGAACACATCGTTCCAAAATATATTAATCTACGTTCCAACACGAACAGTCGATCTGCGGATGTAGCTATTAAAAAGGCTCAACTCATTTGGATTAATGAAGAATCCCGGTATTGGTTCTCAGTCAGAGATAATCTAAAACTACATCTTAAATTGCTGTATTCTCAATTAACCTTCAATCTTCACAATATTGAATTCGATTTATTAGATCAGAAGGCTAGACTTCTTGCTTCCCAAGAAGCTCACAAAAAGTATATTGTACAGAGTAATAAATTACGTGTGTTGAAACGCGAACAGTTAACGAACAATGACAATAGAGTGCAACGAGAATTCCACGATAATAAGTTCTACCCTCGCATTAAAAATATGTCTAATATACAATTATCAAATAACGAAGTCGCATTACTAAATAAAGGTTTAAAATACAATTTACAACCGCCAATTCATCAGAAAACTCTAGAAAAAGTAGCAGTTGACGTGGAGGTCGCCGTTGCACTCAGCAAAAAAGAACATTTTACTAAAAAATTAACAACTAATTTGACAGCTAACCAAATTAGAAAGTCCCTGAGACAATCAAATCATAGTGTAAGAAATCAAGAGTGTCGAATTTATAAATCACTAAGACAAAAAATCAACGACAATGAATTGATTGTCTCAAAGGCAGATAAGGGCAACACAGTAGTCGTAATGGAACGTACTAATTATGTCCAAAAAGTGGAGGAAGTGATTCAGAGCGGCGATTTCGTTCTTTTAAATTCGGACCCTACAAAAAGATATGCAACAGAGATTAGAGAAGCACTAAATTCATCTCAATTCATATTTCCGAACGACTCTTTCCATCATATCTTAGAAATGAACCCACAAGCCCCGTGTTTATATGGCTTGCCTAAAATACATAAGGAAAATATACCGATACGCCCTGTAGTCTCTTATATAGGTGCACCAGCATATAAATTGTCAAAAAAGTTAAACACACTATTAAAAACGAAATCGTCATTTAATCCTAAATACTCACTAATAAATAGTTTGGACTTAATTAAGAAAATACAACCGGTCTCTCTCACTCCGAATACCAAGCTAATATCACTAGATGTGGAAAATTTATTTACAAACGTACCGTACGAAGAAAGTTTGAATATTTTAAAATCACTTCTAGAAAAACAACGATTACATCCGGGGGAGATAGATGACTTAATTTCACTGACAACACTATGCATGAGACAAAATTATTTCCGGTTCAATAATCAATATTACAAACAAAGAGAAGGATTAGCAATGGGTTCCCCTTTAAGCCCATTCATGGCAGAAATTTTCATGGACAACTTTGAAAACACAAACATAGTACATAATAGACAGATCCTTTACTATTATAGATACGTAGATGACATATTGATTTGTTGGACCGGAACTAATCGTCAACTAGACACTTTTCTTAATAAAATTAATAAAATTCATCCGAAAATTAAATTTAAACTAGAAATAGAACAAAACAATACTATTAATTTTCT
This sequence comes from Tineola bisselliella, assembly GCA_028551675.1. Lineage (NCBI taxonomy): Eukaryota > Metazoa > Arthropoda > Insecta > Lepidoptera > Tineidae > Tineola > Tineola bisselliella. The sequence goes on from JAPWLS010001712.1 coordinate 4,522, forward strand.
AGATTTAACAATAACAAGGATAGAAGATAAACACGACTTTCAAATTTATCGGAAACCAACACATACGGACACTGTTATTCATGCATCGTCTTGCCATCCATGGCAACATAAGATGGCTGCGTTTAACTCATACATTCATCGTCTTTTAACAATACCTCTTAGCGAAGCTAATTACAAAAAAGAAATTAATATTTTATATCAGATTGCGGTCAACAACGGATACAAGAGATGCATCATTGACAATATAATTAACAACAAAACTAAACAAATCATGACAAGGTTATTATATGCGGTCACTGACGATAGAGTAACCGAATATAAATCCAGCCTGACCTATGCTGGTAAATTGACGGAGAAGATTTCCAAAACTTTAAAACAACAAGACATACACGTGGCACTCAAAACTAATAATTCACTAAGAAGGCTTTGCAAAGGAAAAGACAGGTTAGACACCAAACAGAAATCCGGTGTTTACAAGCTTGAATGCAGTGAATGTAGTGCTATCTATATTGGACAGACTGGTCGCAGTTTCAACACACGCTATAAAGAGCATATATCCGCATATCATAATAATCACCCAGAAAAATCTCACTTCGCGAAACATCTCTTAGAAACTGGACATAGTGTTCCAGATAACCTGTCACCTTCCATTTTACACACATGTAAAAAGGGTTTGAAGTTATCGGTGTTAGAACAATTAGAAATAATAAAACATAATAAGGACAACTCACTTACATTGTTGAACGAACAAGTTTTATATGACTCATCACCATTACTAAGCATTTTTACTAACCAATGACGTAATGGCGGAATGACAGAGGGACATGAGGCCATTAATAAAAGAAGAAGAAGTTAGTCTTTGCTATATCTCTCCAGGACAGCATAGAACCATCTACTGACTTAAATTAACGTGATAGCGTATTTATAACGGTTAAATTAAAGCCCTTTAAGCTTTAGCAAAAATAATATATTAAATAAAATGATAAACAGCTAAAGGCATACAAAAATAAGGTCAATGCAAATGTTCTTAGTAATGCAATTTCGTTGACATCATCTTTTAAAAGTAAATTCAACCATAAACAAAGTCCTTCGTAACGCAAGTCGATATTATATGGGTACATAAAAGGTCCATCTGTTTGTTGCATAAGTTAAAACTATACAAGTAAAAAAACGGTATCGCAAATTTGAGTTTTGTCTGCAACCACTGTATACGCACATTCGTCTAGTATTTTTATTTCCTTAAAACACAACAATTAACCTTTTTTAACACTAGATTTACCAGCTTATATATACCTATTTTTACCAAAACCAAAAAAGTATATATTTGTTACAAATATATATAAAATAATATAAAATTCATAAAACTAATTTTTCTGTTATAAATTAAAGAAGATTAGAAGAATTAAAGAAAATGTTACACGCAGTAGAAATCTTAATTTGATCTTGCAAGACCAGCCATTTTGACTGGTCTGGTAAATCTAGTGTTAATTGGTTCTTCGTTCATGCAGAGCCAAAATATTATGCTAATATTCGTTATAAGCTGTAAATAAATTGACTATTATAAGAAATCACATATATAAGTTGGTGAAGACTTATGATTTTAGTTTTTTTTTTGTGTATATAGTTGTAATTTTGGAGTACGTATTTTATAAATGTTTACATGGGACCGACATAGTCGTTCATGGCTAAGGTCCCGAACAATTAATTTGATTAAAAAAAATAAATAAATGACAGTTCTATTTGGAATTTAAAGCCCGTATTGAGAAATAACTGTCAAGCATAGATTCACTGAGTAGAGTTCAAAACTCCAAATGTCACTCTGAGCTGTACGAAATAGACCAATCGCAACTGTCTACTGTCACCTAGCTGTCATTACGTTCTGTTACACGCATTTATAAGAAATCGTTTCAATCGTTACTTATTAAAATGTAAAATAACAATAAGAAAAAAATGCAAATTTGATAAAATAGGATATTTGATATATAAGTATACATGGGCGTAGCCAGCCATAGGCTCAGGGTGGGGCAGCAGTCTAAAATAATATGTAACCAGCAAACTATACCCACGGTCTTACCCCGGTTAATTTTATTTGTGTCTACTGACAACTGTCGAGTGTTAACTTTCTTACGGATATTAAGTATTGTAGTTAGTATCTAGATAATTAAGTTTTTTACGTTTGATTAGGTACTTTATAGGTCAGAGTCCATGTAAGTATATGTAACATATTACTGTTTTTGTTTTGATTACTGTCTAATGGTTGCCGTGTTTAAAGATTTATTATTTATTAGTAAATAATTTTGACTACATAAAATGGAATAAAATGCATTTAAGTAATGATCAGATAATCACAGATCAATCTACGCGTTATTTTTGAATACGAAATAGTAAGCGATTTGTATACAATACGGAAGTATTCATCTAAGAAACCATTAGTTAAACAAAAGTGCAAATTAAAACACTAGAAATCTAATTAAACTTCAATTATATATGTTTTCATAAGTTAATTATAACTATTATTGTAATCATCCGAATAAGATGTATCATTGAAATATATATATTTTTTTCGTATTCTTACAATTTATCGAAATGTTAAATAAAAAAAAGGTAAACAAAATATGCGCTACTGCAAACACAAAAACGTTTTTTAAATTAATTACATTTGAAACTATTTAAATAATTTCATTATTATTATATGTTTTTTTAGCTATTGCTCTCGCTACGACTGGTAAATAGTGCTCCCTTGTATCTTGCTTTAAATAACAAATAATAAAATTGTGGGCAATATGAATCATATAGTTTAGGGCCATGCGGTGGGTGCTGTATTAGGTATGGTAGGTCGAGCTGCCCACGCGCAACATACTCTGCATCGTGATAGCCATTTAAGTCGAGAAATTCATATTCATTTGCACTTGATTTTGGAGACGATTGTTTATTCAAAAAGAAGGTGACTTAATGATAACTAATTATAATGTAATTTATTAGTATAGGCGCTTGCGTTAGATTCTACAATGGCTTCGGAAGGACGTATGGCGAGAAGACCACGATAAACTCGTCAATTATAATAATTAACAAAAAAATATTTGAAAATAATAATGCAAAAAAGATGGCATATGTGCATTTTTTTTGAATACTTGAAAATAAATAAATAAATATATAAAATTAAAATAGGTCGAAGAACTCTTATCTGCGAATTCACGAAATTCAATTCACAAGATCCAGAAGTTATCGTATGAACTATTGACATTTACGCGTATCTTATTTACTATTAGGTAAACACATAACGTGTTTTATTTTAATTTTTTAGAACATAATCAAATCCCGTGTTGGAATCTCCGAAAATTGTGATCGGTATAGTAACACAATAAATGGCCTTAGTTGATTTAGATTGGGCTTAGATTTGAAGAAGTCTTTTCAAAGCTCAAACGAGACTGTCTAAGACCGTCACACGCTTTATATATTTCTATCAATTACAGTCAAATATAAAATGACCAAGATATTGACAAATGAAAGCACAGGCAGTCCTTGGTTTTGTGTCATGTTTAGGTAGCATAGAATAGTGACGTAAAACGAGACACATGTTTCTATACATTTGTAGGGAAAAGCTGTAGTTAGTGCTGCGTTCCTCCACCAACAAAACAAATCTTAGACCGCCAAATTCGCTTTATGATGCCTACGTCATTTTATACGTACTTCCCCTATATGTATAAAAAACAAAATATAATCGATTCTTTATCCCAGCTCGAGTTATAATTAATTAAAAGTACAGCAAGATCAGTTATAGTGGATAGCACATCCCAATGGGTCAGCAATTACAGTAACAGGAAGACCAAATACGGTGGAAAGTGACATAGGTTTTTGCAACGCACCGTTATACAATACCTGTTCAATCAATGCTCATCTCAGTGACATCATGACGAGTTATTATTACATTTAACTGTTTACAGTACATTTAGACCAGGCGTAGTAGCACAGCATAGCGTTATGCACAGACCCTAGGTTTGATTCCCGGTTGAAACAATACTAATATTATTATTCTAATTTAAGGTTAGGGCAAAAAAACAGCCTCTATACACAAAGGTAAAGTAAACTCACATCAAGTATAATTTTTATATGGTATTAATAGTACAATATTAAAACATGCATTATGGAAAAATGATAAAGTCGACTAGTTTTGTTTCTTTAAGCAAAGTCTGATTAGTGAATCGCGTAGAGCGGGTTACGACCACTGCTCCTATGCTTGTTTTGAATGCTTTTTTGACTAATAATAAATTCGTATTAAGTACAAATAAATTTATATATTAATTATCTCAGATGATTGGTGTTCTACTATTTTATTTTAGAAGATAGTGCTTGAAAAATTTGAGCGTTCAGGGATTAATATTTAAACTGTTTTTAATAATTTAGAACGATTGTTTGATGAATAAACAAATGAAGTGTGTAAAGAGTCTTTCATTGTATATATTTACAGATATGTCAGCAAAGCTGCGTGGTGCAGCTAAGAGTACAAATGAACTGACGATTGTTGTAAATAGTGCACTCAATAATACAATTTATGGTAAGTGATTGAAATTTGAGATAAGGAATATTACAGACTAAATGCTTTTTAATCTAGCATCTATCTAAATAACGTAAATTACTTTTACCAAATATTTATTAAATTTGACTCTAAATGGTATGAAAACAATTTAAGTAATTTTGAAATAGATTTACATTTAACTGAATATAAATCTTAACAAAAAATATGATAGACACAGTTCTAATGAGGTGAAAAATGGCATCAAAAATTGTATCGATTTTTACATATATGTTTAACTTTTTTTTAGTAAAACTGCAGCCTAAAGATGAGGAATTACCCAAAGAGATACTATTCAAAGGGACAGAGGAAGATATGCCCATGGTTGTAGTAATAAGACATAAAACAGTGTCCGTTTATTCTGGGTGTAAGCGATTACATTCGTATGAAGATTCGGACTTGCTGAAGTCATTAGCTGCTCATGAATTAGAACTGGTAAGTTATAACTGATTCACAACATACGCTGGTGTTAATCATAATCGTGACGAGGTGCCTTTATAACCAACCCCAAAACTCTGTCCAATTTATGTGGGGTACTGACTATTTCTGTTATATAATGGTAAAAGTCCACCACAGACACGAGATTACTCAGATACATGCAACAGGAGATACGCCTAATTAAAAAGTAGGGGGAGCTTTTATAGTATCATGTGGGAAAGTGGGAGGGAGACTTACGTTTGAAATTTATATTTTTACAGTATTACGAACGTGATGCGCAAGTAACATTTTATAAAAATAAAAAATCTGCGATGTTGGCTCTCAAATGCATTGACGAAAACGGCCATAGACAGCGACTAAGGAGAGACGGAGATCACGAACGACATAACGACGATTATCTTAATAATTTTATAGCTAGTAACAAGGCGATTATTAACAGAGGAGATATTCCTTCTATGGGGATTGAAACTTGTGATGGTAAGTGAGAGCTTAAGTAGGCACTCATTTAAAAAAACAAATGATTTCTGAATCACTGTAAAGATTTAATAACAGAATGAAGAAAGACAAACATATACAACCTATTATTTGTTAACTGTCAAAGGGTAGAGCTACACCTAAAGTTTCCACAGACATTCTTTCGTTTTTTAACTTAGTTTGCCCAAACTCTAGGTCAATAAAAAATACGACAATAATTCCAGATGAAGTGATCCGCCAAATACAGTTATTGAGACGTACAATAGAACTGCTTCGAGCTGAGATCGGTGACCAAAAGCATACAATTGAAAGTCTTCGGGCTCAGCTGCAGGAGTGCTGTCATCGTCAAATAGAAAGATGCACTGGATCTTCATGCTACCCTGGTTATTAAATAATATACCTATATTTATTGAAGCTTTTTTAAGACTCCAATAATTAATTGTTCTTGGTTCTTAGTCACTATTTAAAATTTTATTTATATGTTTACTTAATTTCGATTCTTTAGCAAAATTCACTAAGTAATCAAAAGACACGTTTTAAAATGTATTTTTCTGGTAGTCTTTTACGTGGGATCGGGTATTAGGTTTTAACAGTCTTGTTCCACTAAAACAGTTTGCAAATCAACTAAAAGAATTTGGTACTTTCTTGAATAGATTGGGTTAAGTTCTTTTTGTACACGTTTAGTTTTTAATTCTTTTATATTATTCTTTGTCTAACTATTCTGTATTATTCTAATATTTTGTTTATTTTAAGTTCTAATTTCACTTGTAATATTTTAATTAATATTTCTAAAAGCACTTGTTATTAAAATATTGATTTCATCTCGCACACACATGGTTGGGTTTCCAAAGTTATATCGATTACAGGTTTTAAATGTCTACTAAAGTGTTAACTAAGGTAAATCAAGCAACTGTATGAATTATATTAAATTCTAATCTATTTATTTCGGGTTTTATTTTCTTCCTCTGTTACCTTCTAAGACTTACAAAGTTCTTTGTGCCCACACGACTAAGCCAGTTGCTTGAATTATCTTATTTATTCTGTTGTCAATAATAGTTTGGGACAATGAGAACTCTTTAGGTCTTAATTTTCTCTACTAATATTCATATTTCTTGGATTCTTTAGTTAATTTTATTTATTAATATAAAAATTAAATAAAAAAATAACTTCAGATAAAAGCCTAAAAAATACCAATTATAAAATCTTTATGTATAAGCCATGAGCTTACGTTTCTGTATTGAATGCAGGCGTTGAGTGTCATAATACACATGACGGAATTGAGTGTGGATCCTGTCCTCATGGGATGGAAGGAGACGGAAGAAGATGTCGACCAATTACGTGCGATAGAAGACCTTGTTCACAAAGTAAGTATAGATGTAGACGAATTATACTCTAATATAAAAAGGATGGTTGATAAGAGATTGTCGAAGTAGTATTGTGTTAGAAAGGATTAGGGTAAGGACCATCCTCAATTGATATTCATACTTGAGATGTAGAGAGAAAAGTAGCTGCACGTTCAGAGTCTCTGTTTACTCCTGTAAGAAAATAGGCGTGAGTATGGTAGTTTGAAATTACCGAAATAATTTAAATTTCATCAGCTGAATATTGTGAAGATTCCGACCAAGGGTTCAGATGCCGTCGTTGCCCAGGGAGACAGACCAGTGATGGACAGACTTGCAAATCAGCTTGTAGCTCAAACCCTTGTTTTGGCGGACGTAAGTTGCTTGAATAATGTAATGAATGGGGTTATAAGAAAGCAGGTGTCTATTATTAAATAAGTTTATTTTAGATGTCCAATGCCAAGATTTACCTGATGGCGGGTACCGTTGCGGGCCATGTCCTCAAGGATATGTTGGCAACGGAGAACAATGTAGGCGATATGGCTGCCAAGAAATTAGATGTTATCAAGGTAGTACTTATTGTCCATATTTTATATTCATATGCAAATTAGAATATAATTCGTGTATATTTTTAACTTTATAGGTGTTGAATGCAGAGAAACAGCATCAGGACCTGAATGTGGCCCTTGTCCTGAGGGTTATCATGGCGATGGTCAGAGATGCCAACATATTTGTGATACTCACAGACCATGCGGTGAACAGAGGCGATGTTTTCCAACTGGCAGCCATCCTTTCTACAAATGTGAAGGATGCCCCAGAGGGTTTGAATGGAATGGTATGTTGGATAAGATTTTTTTTAACATTTGGAAATAAAAAATTAATACTTATATTTTGATCACAGGTCATAAATGTGTGGACATAGATGAATGTGATCTAATTCGACCATGTGACGATATGGTATCATGCGTGAATCAAGAAGGTGGGTTTACTTGTGGCGCTTGTCCTGCTGGCTTTGAAGGAAGCTCGGGATGGAGTGGTGCTGGCGAAGAGAGCAGACGTGAAACTTGTATCGATATAGATGAATGTAATTTGGGAACTGCACATTGCCCAAGAGGAAGACTTTGTGTTAATACACCTGTAAGTATTTTGTTTAACATCTTAGCGAGAGAATTAAATCTAGTAAAACATCTTTATTGACAATTTTAGGGTTCATACAATTGCGTACCATGCTCGGGCAACTATTACGTGAATACAACACGGCCATGCATGCCTCGTCCGGAGAATCAAAGAGGTTGTGACCCAAACGAGTGCAGAAGATACAATGCTGTCTGTGGTTACGGACACAGATGTGTTTGTGCTGTAAGTTGTTGCATACAATTGGAACATCTAATCGAATATCCCATTTTAATCCTTATTCATATTAAAGAACGGTTGGGCTGGTAATGGTACAATATGCGGGCCAGATCGTGATTTAGACGGTTGGCCAGATCACACATTGCCGTGCTCTGAAGAAAGATGTCGTGCTGATAATTGCCCTAGTGTATCGAATTCTGGACAAGAAGACGCCGATGGCGACGGCCAAGGTGACTCTTGTGATACTGATGCTGATGGAGACAGCATACCTAATGATCCTGTAAGTTAATAATCTACATAATTCAAATATCTAGGTTAGGGTTTTAAGTGTATGTATAATGCAGGACAACTGTCCGCTGCATTACAATCCTGATCAACAAGATTCGGATGACGATAGAAGCGACAAACGTGGAGACGCCTGTGATAATTGTCCTCGGCAATACAATCCGGGACAAGAAGATGCAGATGGTGATGGAATTGGTGATGCGTGTGATCCAGATATGGATAATGATGGTTAGTATAGATACTGACCTATTTATAAATCATAGTAGGTTATCGCTTAACCAACTTATATTATAGGAATAATAAACGAGAACGATAACTGTCCTAAGAAGTACAATCCCCAACAAGAAGATGTGGATGGTGATCGTTTTGGTGACGCTTGTGACAATTGTCCAAGAGTGAGAAATCCATCACAGGATGACGCAGACAGAGATGGAGTAGGAGACGCCTGTGATAGTGACGTTGATAGAGATCAGTAATTATCTTTTATATTGACTTGTGATACATTAGAACTCACCAGAAACTGAAAAACCATTTTTTATTTCAGAGACGGTATACAAGATGGTTTAGACAACTGTCCTCGTCATCCCAACAGCGATCAGTTAGATACAGATGATGACGGAGCGGGTGATGCTTGCGATGATGATGACGATGGAGACGGTATCGCTGATGGAGATGATAATTGTCCACTTGTTAGTAATCCCGATCAATTAGATTCCGATAGTAAGTGATTTACTATTATACTTTTAACTCTATGGATTCTTAAGTTTTGTGATAGTCGATTAAGTGAATTTGAAATGAGTAAGTAAATATAAGAATGAAGTAAGGTAGATATACTGAAACGTATATTTCAGATGATGGGAGAGGGGATGCGTGTTTTAATGATGATGACGGTGACAAAGTAATCAACGAATTGGATAACTGTCCTAACAATTCAAGAATTTATCGTACAGATTTCAGGTAATATTTTAAAAATATTTTTAGGCTATAGTTTTAGTACAAAGTTAAATTTAACTTCAAATGTAGAACTTTTAAACACAAGTTTCTTGTTCAATTTTTTTTTGTCAAATTTTTTTTTGGTCATGATAGCTATATAATAAACCTATAGTTCAGAATATCCTTGGATTGTGTATACGGATATGAAGCTTATCCAAAGATTATCTTTTTTCAGGAACTATATGACAGTGCGTCTGGACCCTGAAGGTGATTCTCAACAAGATCCTAATTGGGTGATCAATAATCAAGGAGCAGAGATATTGCAAACGTTGAATTCTGATCCTGGATTGGCTGTTGGCCATGAGAGCTTTGGAGGAGTTGACTTTGAAGGGACACTTTTCGTTGATACACAAATCGACGATGATTACGCTGGATTCATTTTTGGGTAAGTGGTAGAGTTTTGGGCCATGATATTACATAGTACTGGAGTCTTAAATAATTCTTAAATGTCCAGCTATCAGAGTAACAAACGATTCTACGTGGTAATGTGGAAGAAGAGCACTCAGACTTATTGGCAGACTTCTCCATTCCGGGCAGTGGCTGAGCCTGGCATCCAACTTAAATTGGTCAACTCGAAGACCGGGCCGGGGAAGACTTTAAGAAACGCACTCTGGAATACTGAATCTACACCTGATCAGGTATTTCATTTTTAAAGCCGGCATAGTGATACCTGCTGAAGTATTAAATTAAGTACAGGCTGGAGAGAGATAACATTTTTCTTTTAGGATTATCTTCTAAGTTTTAAATATTTTAAAAACGAACGTCTTTAATGTTAATAATAAAAAAAATAAAGGTAGGATATATTAATGTAACTTTTTATTATAACGTACGATAAGTATGAGTTTTACTCGATAAAATGAATCGTTTATTTTAACTACAAATGGAATAGTTCCTATACTAAGCTATCGTTATTGTATGATTTAATGACAGTTGTGTTCTAAAGCATTTTATTTATTGAAACTCATATTCATCGTGTTTTTCTTTTGTTAGTTTATGTTGTATTTTATTAATGTTTTTTTTTTTAATAATTTGCGATGCAATTTTAGGTCACATTACTATGGAAAGACCCGCGCAATGTTGGTTGGCGTGAGAAGGCGGCATATCGCTGGCGTCTCCTGCACCGCCCTAAGATAGGGCTCATAAGGCTCAAGATCTATGAAAACAATCGCCTGGTTGCCGACTCTGGCAATGTGTATGATTCCACACTAAAGGGCGGACGACTAGGAGTGTTCTGCTTCTCACAAGAAATGATTATTTGGTCTAATCTTATATACCGGTGTAATGGTGAGTGGATTGGTTTATTATAGATCTATTCGTATCACAATCTCTGTGGTTTTGGGCTTCAGTTGCTTTTTTAACACTAGATTTACCAGACCAGTCAAAATGGCTGGTCTTGCAAGATCAAATTAAAATTCCTACTACGTGTAACATTTTCTTTAATTTTTCTAATCTTCTTTAATTTATAACAGAATAATTATTTTTATGAATTTTATATTATTTTATATATATTTGTAACAAATATATACTTTTTTGGTTTTGGTAGAAATAGGTATATTTAAGCTGGTAAATCTAGTGTTAAAATGTGTTGCCTTGATAATTAGCTTAATTAGTGGTCAGGTAAGCTCTTTATTTACATTAATTGTATTAAGTTTCTTGTGATTTCTTCTCGTCAAATGTCTTTTCGAAGTCTCCTCCTTCTGACTATGCGCGAGAACCTAAAGGGCCTACGCGAAATAATGATTTTTGATTTTATTAGATAGGAGCTATTATATTATTTATATTACTAATTTACACAAAGCTTCTTCCTGAGATTCTATTAGTGAAAATCCATATAATATGAAATTGGCACAAATTGATTGCAATTGGTGGAATATAATAATCGGAGTGCGTTGATTGGTTGTCCAATAAGTATTTTTGTATTTATTATATAATTGTTGTTGTTTAAAAATAAATGGCAGGTTTTCACTTTGAAATGAAGTTTATTTTGACATAATGTTTCTTTTGTTTTTTCCTCCTTAATAGTCCGATTTTTTAAATTTGAATTTTATTGCGTGCCGTTAGTGTTTCATATTTGTTGTCAGTAATTTAAAAGATATTTTGAAACACACAAAAAAATATATAATAGCACAAATAATACCGGTATATGTCATTTTTTCTATATTTAGCTGTTGGAATTTATTCATTGTTTTATTATAAACGTCGTGATTATTAATTTTATAAGTTAACATGTAAAGAAGGCAATTGAGAATAATTTTTTTTGTAGTAATAACACACATTTATATTTTATTTCAGATAAAATTCCAGCGAATATAGTCGCCGAACTGCCGAATCGTTTACGAAGCAATCTGGATGTTGATTACGATTTTGTTTATACGTAATATTTAAGCTTTATTTTTTTTAGTATTTTCAAATGCAGTATAAATTAAATTAGGGTAGGATGTGCTGAAACAAACAACTTTGTCTTCAATAAAAAATGTTTCTGCTAAAATAAACTTCGTGCCTATGTAAACAATTTTCAGTGACATCTTTCTATTCAGCTGAAAACGACGAAATTATTAAGGTTTAAATATTGTGTGCTTTATTTTCAACATGGTGCCATTGCTTGTCTTAACTTAATGTGTAAGTGCGAACGAAAATGTTTGTAATTTTAAATTAATTAATAAACAATTTTTTATTATATTCAATCTTTTATTATCGTTTTATAAACTTTCTTCTTTCTTTTTTACTAATGAACACAATTCAGTAAGAAATTACAACGCATGTCAAAAAAAATTATAAACATTTTTCTGTTGGAACTCGTTGTTCTGTAATTTATATTACTGGTTATGTTTATAAAAAGAGTATTTTATATGCTACCACTTGTCAATTCGAATAATAAATATATATATTACGGTTATCAAAATGGATGTTTCTTTTACAATCAAATAAATAATAACTAATCTTCTAAAGCATTGCACATAGGAATCAGTAATTCAATCTCCAATATTTTCTTAGAAATCTTTGGATAACTCATTTTAAAAAAATAGCTATAAAACATACTAAATAAACAATAAGTAAAAGAATATGCGGTTTAGTATTGAATTTGTTTTAATCATTTAAATATTTAAGCTTTAATAATGATCGATGTAAATCGCATTAAATCGTTTTTTAAATGAGTTTAATCTTGTTCCTAAAAATAAGTTTGGCATGTATTTTTCGTCAGATGAGGGATTTTTCTTCTTAAAGGTTAAGAGACCGAAGCCTAGTGGTTGGACGGGAGTTCCCTCACAGCAGAGAGACTCCGAGCTCGAACCTCTCAAAAGTTAAATCGGTACTAATGTAATTTTTTGGTCGTTAATCGTTGGTCGCTAATGTAATAATCGTTGAAGCGAAGCCGAAGCGACCGCACGTATCCTGATGATGCCACGTGAAGTGGCGAAACGCGTCGAAACAAATTACTGAATGTTGTAGCGGGAATTATAAGCAAAATAATTTTGAAAATTCCTTTAATATGGATTTCCGCAAAGTAACGCCTGAAACAACTAATTATAAATGTAATAAACGTTATCAGGTGATTCATTTTAAAGTCGAAATTGTTTTATTTTTAATAGACCTGCAAACTGAAAACTTTGGCTTGATAATTCTTTTCTTTTCAAAGTGTCAAACTGACATTCAGTTAAAGATTGTAATTTGCTACGAGTATTTAATTTGTAATCATATTTTAAAACGAACAAATGGACAAAAGTGAAAAAAATATTATTTTTGAGAAATTTTTTAGGAGCCTCGCCGAATCTCAGAGCAGCATCGAGTTGTCCATTTATGGCGTCGAAGATCGTGAATTGCAAACAGATCAGAGTCCTACGACCAGTAAGAAGGCGAATGTGTCGACTAAAAAGCACATAACATTACCAACGCGGCCATATTTGCAGCGGACATCGAAAATAAAAGCTTACGAATCTCTTAAGTTATTGTTTGAGAAACCAGCCAAAGTTGGTCGCGTAAGAAAGTATAGAAGAAGAAAATATGTTCCAAGGAAAGCTAAAATAGTTGAAAAGAAACTGGTTTTGAAAGTATAATTTTTACCAAGTTTTTTTGAGAAATTTTGATTTTTATTGTTATTTTAAACGTCTCTTTTTTACGATAAAACATGACTGTTCATTAAAGCTTCTTCATATAGTTGCTTATAATTTTATTTTAAAAAAAAACTATACATACAAATTACTTATAATCGAGTATATTTATACCTTCTGACATTATTCAAGATGTAGGATTTTTTTTGACATGAAGGTTTACGTGTGAATTAAAAGTTTGTAATTTCTCATTGGGCTACTGCCCGAATACTCGACATTAGCAGAATTGTCTTTAATAGATATCTGAAGCCATTTATAAAAGAAGAAGACATTATTCAACGACAGCTTCATCTATCCGTGAAATAAATTATTAACCTAACATTTGGTTAGATGTTGCTACTGAATATTTAGTATAGCGAAACGCCTAGTTTAAAAATACTTTGAGGTAGATATAATTCGTTACTTTAATATATTTTATTTACACTTAATAAAAGTTTATTAAAAATATATTTAAATACGTTGTTTTATTCTGTCTATACTAAAATAATAAAAACACCGTTAATTTATTCTTGTATCTAAAGTTTTTTAAATTATAAATACTATGGGATGCTGTCTTTTATAACTCTACTAGTTTAAGCTCAAATAAATTATATTTAAAAAAATAACGTATTTAAAAAAAACCATGAATTTAAGTAGTAGAGTTATTAATTAGTATATAAACAAATCAATCAAAAGCTAGGCCTGTTTGACATGGTAAGATCTAAAAAATCACAATTTTATAAGGAGTACATATTAAAGTTGTTATTGCCCTTTACTTTGAGTATTTCAGGAATCATTGAGAAAATGCTTCTGTTTTTCACGAGATGTAAAATTGAAGAAAAAAAAAAGAAAGATACTATGTGACAACAATGAGAATCAATATATTCTTTTTAGTTTTTGAATATTGCTTTCATATTGAATATATCATTTCATTGGGTCCTACGTGACGTGTGGAACTATCGAAAACTATATTATGTAATATTATTCTTAAGTAAACATATAAATAAATAAAAAAAAACAAAGCTTACGTTCTCTTTTACGAAGGGCTAGGAGTAATCACAGGCAAAAAATGAATACAAATTTTTATTATAAATACATTTATTATTATTGTACTTATATAGTTTTATATAACATCAACACATTACATATTATTTCATCACTCGAAGAATAATTCCAATGTCTCAATAGGGAGGACAAACATTAAAATTTTATTATGCAACGAGGGCCTACTTAGTGTAGCAATACCCGAATAAGTTATACAATATTTACTTCTTAGACTTGTCAAAGGTTATTTGTGAATGACTTAACTAATTTAAAAAACTTTTTGCGGGTTACAACCATTGTGGCAGTCAGTTTTAGCGTAACTACAATGTAAAAAGTAATCAAAAATATAATTTAAATTGGTTATAATATCTTATGTTCTTTTATCGCACTACCCTCTGTCCACGAAGGCATCTCCTAATTATTTTGTAAAAAATACAGGTTTTTTTTTGATATATTAGTACATTCTCCCTGATATTAAGATGGAGATGCTGAACAATCCGTCTGTGCGAGCTTGAAGGATCACAAAGGTAGAACATGATAGAGGAAACGTAAGTCTTCTTAGACAGTGGGGCATTGACATATAAAATGCTATAAGATTCGTTACCATCTTTCAAAGGTGAGAATAACCAATTAAAAAGTAATATATTTATTTTAAGTGACCAATAATAAAAATTATAATAAAATCTACAGGAGTAAGGGAGACAGATTTATTTCGCACTAGTCACACGTTTAAAATAGTAACGTTTCCAACAATCTTTTACATACATATAAAATTTCCTATTTTTATAGTGAGTTACATTTTAAACAGCGCCATCTATATGTGACTGAAAAAATCACTCATTTAGCTAAAACACGAATTACAAATATCTGCGATTCACACACGATATTGTTTATTAATAATTAAGAATAGTAATTGTGCTAAAAAGTTTATTTAAAAATAATTAATTGTGCTAACAGTGTGAAAATTGTAAAATAGTCATAAAAAACATTATTTACAAAAATATATTTGAATAGAACAAATTTCTCGGTTATTTCCATTTATTATTATTTATATGATTCTTTAAATACAGACCTATTCAGTTTAAACGCTCCACACTACCACAGATGTCTCGTCTTCGAATGAACATTGTCCAGGTTCACAAGACAGACTTTTCTAGCCATAAAATGAACACTTAACACTAGAACTACCAACCAGTCAAAATGACCGGTTTCAAAAATTCTTCACAAGACTTTTATGTAAAACCTTACTCATTATTTTTGTAAACGATTCTATTTCTTTTACAATTCTACAATAAATCTATTGAATTATATTTAATACTTTGAAATTTTAACCGGTTGATAAAAATAGGTCATATTGACCGGCTGGTTCTGGAAAATTTCTCGGAAATAACCGAAGTTTAAGTCTCGGCCACATAAGACGTAATTTTTACTACTTATAGTTTAACATTATGTTAGGCACACGTAGAACATTAGAATTATAATAAAGAAGTCTATGTGGCTAAGGCTTAGAAGAAGAATTACGAATACATCGAGTGAAGAGATTAGACAAGATATTCTGAACGAAATTTGTGGGTGACTTCGCATAAAACAATGTCACCTATTCGATATTGATAATTTAGATATATTGTCAAGATCTTTAGGCTCTAGCGCATAGTTTTACATCTACGAGATTTCGGAAAAGTATATAATGAAAATCGGTCGGATCTACAAAATTGCAATTTACGCATAGCGTATCTGCATTGATTTTTTTGTTTCTGTATCGAGTATCACATAACAGAAATCTTCTTAATAGAATATGTTTTTTTTTTCAGGAAATAGAGAATTGTATTTTGAAGCTACTTCAACTAAAAAAGGGAAAATTACCAAAATATCAATTCTGACAATGTTGATAGAACTCGAACAAGAAACAAACAATATTAGCAACATTTGTCCATCCTTGTAGATTAACAGTTCGTTTCTAATATCTTCTCTAACATACAACTTTTCTGTAACAATCGTACCTAAATCTACGTTTTAAAAAATATCAATAGAAAACTGCACATAAATATTTACAAAAATTGATATTTCCTATGATATGAAGCGTAGATATTAATTCACATCTAAAAATTTATTTATTGCATTGTAGCCTACGTTCTACATAATGACTAATTTTTCTACTAATATTACTAATATATATTATGTATCAGTTAGATATGGTTATTAATGATATTTTAAAAAATAATTTAACACTGCTTTACCTATGGAGCTTTACTTTTGTTTCAACACGAAATTAATCTCCGATAGAGGGCGCTTGGGTATAGCTTGCATACAGGCAAGAACTGCTAGAACAGACCTGTATTCAAATTTCGAATCTAATTATTTTTGTAATATTGATGACTAGGTGACTTATGCAAGCGACGTTTAGTCCTTTGCTTTTTAATGGGTATAATTTTTTTTTATTCAGTCACGTGATTACTTACTTCGTCTGATGTCAAGTACGACTTCCTGGACAAGACGAATGTGCCCTAAAAAAGCTGCGGTCTAATTAAAACTAAATATTATTTTATGTGTAAACAATATTATTTCAGTTTTTGGAGCTATTAGGAAAAAAAATATAAAAATAATAATAATAATACTTATGTTACATTTTGGAACATTATTATCGGTTTAACTTTTTAAAGTTAGGAACTATTACGAGAAAGAACTAAAACTAAAATACATTGTTTTATTAAGTACTTGTCGACGAAACTAACACTTTGCATATTATCGAGTCGTTTTTTAAACGTTTTTGTATATAATATTCCAAATTTTGTATATGATATTTCTACTTCAGTTTTAAACTAGAAGTATATCGGTTTTTAATTGTTATAAAATATCTGCAGTGCGAATACTTGTGTACTGTGGGCTTATCACGAATTTTAGTCTGGCTATCGAACCGAGTTCGCTTCAAGTGATTTGTATGGAAATTTGAGCAGCGCCACCGCGTCCGGATTTGGAACAACAATATTTTAGATACTTTTTGTTAATTTTCGAACGTCTCGATCTTTCGTTCATTTGATAGATTGCTGGTGCTCGTTAGTCGTTAGTAAAAATTCATGATCCCGATTGCTAACGGATCCGTTGTACTTGTGAGAGCTCGATTCGAAAGCCAGACTAAATTCGTGATAAGCCCACAGTACAAGAAGAAAATCAATGAGAAATTGTTAACACACCAAAAGAAATGAGTAATTAAGTACTTTTTACATTATTATCATTATTATGATCTACTTTTATTAAAAATATTTACAATGTATTGTCAATTTTACATAACAATTAATTTAGATTTATAATTAATATTTGATTCAGGGGTTCCGTAGAAAGGCCTTCCTAATAATTTATGCTTTAATTTGGTGATTATAAATTGTATTATTTTATTAAATAAATATAAATTTACAATATTTATGATTTCAATTCAAGTCGTAATATTAAACCAGCTAGAGTTCATCTAAGATCACGCTGTAAGTTTAGTTTATAATTAAAAATAAATAAATTTCCATACAAAATAACTGGGAAAAATTGGACTGCGCGTTCTATGAAAGAAATACCTACATAGTTCGACGACTCTTGCATCGGGATCTTAGAGAAACAATAAAAATTATTTAAAATTATAAAATAAATTTCATTAAAATGACATATATGTATATTATTACAATATATAAGCTATATATGATACGATAAATATATATCTGGTTATTATTAACCTTGTTTCATAATATTATGACAATATTTTTGGAGAAAAAAAATACATTCAAAGTACAAACGACAATCTTCAAATGGATACAGATTGGGCTTGGGACTGGAAGAAACTATCATTAGAAAGAGATAACTATATTCTTATCGTGTCGAAGTTGAGGCATGTGTGAAAGGGATGCAGATATCTCCTTTATCGTTTACGACACCGCGATCATTTCTGTATCCATTTAAAAATCGCTGTGTGTACGTTAAATTTAATTCAACGTAATATAGAAAACATTTTTGATTAAAATTTATAATTGATGTAACTAACATTAGATTAGATACAGACATGGTGTTTTGTGGGCGTTGAAGTCGCGGTTAAATCAATGAGAATGAAACGTGCGTTCCGTTCCTCCTTTGAAAATGCAACGCCTGTACCTAACCTGATGTGCCTAACACATAGTTTCTGGTCTTCCAGGTGTCGGTGGTTGCTGAGACGTCGAAGGTTGCTCAGCACTGCGTTGCCGCGGTAATTGGGATGAATCCAGCACTATTGAGGGCCGCGGCGGAAGATTCTCACTAACCATATGCGACAAAGATAATTCACTGGATGCGTTCGTGTCTCCTGGAATTTGAATATTTATCAGTGCTTAGTATAGCTGAGCTTGTTTTACATGGAGTGGCCGATCGAACTCACCAGAAGGCTGTCTAGGTACTGGCAAAAGAACTTCACCACAAGCTTCGTCTCCCAATAGCGGTTGGAGCGGCGATGGAAGTTCACGACTGTCAATTGCTGATGATCTTCGGAGGGAATGTCTGCGCGTAATATTTTATGTTTATATATTCGTTCTTAGTTGAGTGCAAAAGCAAGACCTCAACGAACAACAACGAAGGTCTCAAAAACCGAAGTCCAACAATGATCTTAAAATATGTAGGTACCACCAAAACATTTCATTAATATGAATTTTAATATATAATAATAATAATAATAAATTCTTTACTGAACAAAATCACAAAAGGCGAACTTAATGCTTTTAGCCATTTTCTGCCAGTTAACCTTTGGGAGAGGTGAGGGGTGATGTAATAGTGCAGAAAAATAAAATAATAAAAATAAATACAAAATAATACACAAATAATTTGGGTTATTAAAAAATAATTGCACTAATAAATATAACAACAACAATTGCTATCTGAAAAAAAGTTACATTACTCATAACCCTACCTTTGATGGGGCAGTCTTCGATCGGAGACAGTGAGTAAAGACGTCTGTGGAGCACCCTTCTCTTCGGTGTTAACGCACACGATGCTTATTGAATTCATATCAGTCGGTTCGCCATCTTCATCTTCGACGTAACTGTTAAATAGGACATATCTGAGGCAACACTGACATAAATAAGCATGTTTTGTGATCGTCATTTTGTTTGTGTTTTGTTTTTAGAGTTAGAAGTAGCTATGAGTAATAATTGAGATGTAGGTTTTATATAGCTGGGTCTATTAACATGGTAGGATCTACAAAACCTCAATTTACAGGAATTTATAGTAGTTATTGTGCATAGTTTGTTTCTGTACATTTTTCTTTGTAATGAGTATCTCAGAAAGCATAGAGAAAATGTTAGTTCCGACTGTCCGATGTTAATAGAACTCGGCCACAAGTATTAATTTGTAATTATTGTAATATATATTTATAGATTTATATAAATACTAGCTTTTACCCGCAGCTTTGCTCGCATTTAAGTCATTAAATAAGTGTCAGAAATCATTTCAATAGAATGAATCAATATGATTCCAAACAGCTGAAAATATAGTCAATTGGAAACTATAGTAAAAAATAATTTATTTATTTTAATAAAAAGTATCCTATGTTACTTCTAGTACCTCCAAAAATATTTGTACAAAGTTTCATGATGATCGGTTAAGTAGTTGTTGGGTGAAAAAGTAACAAATAAATTCACATTCACATTTATAACATTAGTAGGGTATTAGTAGGGTAGTAAGATATTCTTTTCCTCTAGTCAAATCTAAAGTATCGCAACACTCACCGTCTCTGAATTAAATTCTCCATTATCAGATAATCATCCTCTTCAGCACCTCTCAAATGTTCCTTCTCCATGTACAAAGCAAATTCGGGATTCGACATTTCACTCGCATGTCTCCTCCGAGCTGAGGGTGAAGCGGCTCTTGCGGGCGATAGGAGCCGATTGCCCATCGGCGTAGCCAAAGCGTACACTGTTTCGATTTCATCTGTGATGCTTGTGTATTCGTGCGTGGCTAGAAGTAGAGACTTGCGTGTTCTAACCCCACGGGAACGGCCTGATCCCACTGCAGTAGTTCTTCCGTCTCCATTTTCTTTACCTGAATGTCAATCTCAAGTTTTAGCTAATTTAAAGGGCTTATAATTTCAATAAATTTAATTTCGAAGGCTTTGCAGTCATTGTGGTCGTGGAGAGATAGTTAGTCGCATATTATTTTTTGGACATTTTATCGATTGGCTAACATTAAAATGAATAAAAAAATAAATATGCATCTCAAATATCAACGAGTAAAATTTCGTTAATAGAGTAGTATTAGAAACGATTTCTTCTTTACAAAAGCAAACTATAACTTTTGTCAAAATGTAGCACTATCTGTGGGCGAGTAGCGGAGTCACTACAACTATTTATATAATTATACTTTGTTATATGTACTATGTGGATAGCTCAATAAAGATTTTCAAATGAGTTTTCACAGTCAGCTGTTGGTGCTAGACGGTGGGTTGGTACTTGAACCAGTTTATTAACATATTTTTGTCGGAAACTTTCTTAATAATCTCAAGCGAAATCTTGCTGCAGATGACGCCGTTCGAGAAACTTCGCTAAAACTGTTAATGCAATTTTAATTAAATTGTTTAGAACTTATGATGAGACGTAAGGGTTTTCGTTTAAACCATAGCAACAAGCAAGATAAAATTACACTTATACACTACTAGTTGTTGCCCCCGACTTCGTTCGCGTAATAATGAAGATATAAAGTACTATGAAGTTTAATGATGTTTCATATTTCAATGACGCCTGCCTTTTATGACAGTTTTTGGCAACCTTACATTTACATTTACCTTACATTTACATTATTGTAGTTTTAGTAAGGATCCTTATTTTTTCCCCTGTAATTTATATAGCCTGTAAGGATCAGTGATAAAGTAGCATTCAAATGGTGAAAGAATTTTTCAAATCGGTACAGAAGATTTTGAGCTAATTCATTACAAAGATATAGATATATAATAGATATATGGACTTGATTACCGGTGATGGAATTATGCAGAGAAGAAGCATCGACAGCAGAATTGTCAGGCTCGGAGTGGGTTTGGCTGTGTTGTCGTCGTGGTGCCAAATGGTGCGTTGAATGATGGGTCCCCAATCCACAATCGTTGCCGCCTTCAGAACGCCTGCGATACGAAATTTATATGAAGAAAGATTTCTGCGAATTACAGATGTCTTTTATTTTTATGTCATTATTTGTATTTGGTCATTGAGCTTGTATTAAAAAACGACGTCTCTACTTGAAACGGAATTTTAGTGGTGCATTTATCCAGAATCGAGCTTGAACATAGATTCCTTTTTTCCCATCAGAATAAATTACCTACTCAAAATTTATTTATTTATTTTTTTATTATATTTTATATTATTTTGTTATATATATTAACATATTTTTATATTAATTTAAGTTATATTTAGAATGTAAGACGAATGTGCAGCGCCAAGACAAACCAACACTGGTTTTTGGCGCCAAGGCAACAGATTGTAATGTTTATTTAATAATAAATGTTTTATTTATTATTATTATTACTTATTAAGTAATGATCAGCTGACTACAGATAAAACTACGCTCGTGGTTTCTGAATACAGGCTTTAGTCTAGTTGAGATACAGTTTAGAATGAATTTATTTTTGTACTATTTAATTCAATAGAACTTAAACGTTAATACATACATCGAACAATACCTCAAAGGATACTAAAGTGAAAATTTTCGCTTTTGTGTAACGAAAATATAGATTGTAAAATTGCATTTAATAATTATATAACAAATTTAAGAAGTACTGTAGTGAATTATTTTAGTTTTAAAACTTGTGCTTTAATGCAGCCGTTCTCAAAGTGATGTTCCGCGGAACTCTAGGGCTAAAATACTGCAAAAAATACCTATCAAGGGGAGATTATAAGGTTACATCTAAATATTCCAACTAAATATTAAATATTACATAGCAATATGATTATTCATAAATACATATAAATCAGTTTTTTATAATTATATTAAGGCTTTTTCCTTCGCCAAAAAAGTTTGAGAACCGCTGCTTTAACGTGTATTATTTATATAATTGTAAATATAATAAAAAACTTTTATATATAGCCCTAATCTTAATCACAATTGTAAAAAGAAATTATTGCCTGTGTGTACTACAGGTTTTATTCCCTACCTCAAGCAGTAAAGATCCACGTTCATAGGATTATATCCTAGTAAATGGACTTTAGTATATTTAGGTAAATTATAAAATTGTTTTATTTCTAAATTAGTTGATTTAAAAACAATAAATCAATATTTTCTTTTGTTATATAAAATTTATATGTTTGTGTTGAAATGAAAATAGTTTATTAGCATAGGCACTAAAGGCGTGCACTTGCTCATCGTTAGACTCTACAATGGCTTCGGAAAGGCGTATGACGAGAAGAAGACCACCAGGAACTAGTCAATCATAGCCTTTGGGCTTATCACGAATTTTAGTCTGGCTTTCGAACCGAGTTCGCTTCAAGCGATTTGTATGGAAATTTAAGCAGCGCCACCGCGTGCGGATTTGGAACTATAATATTTTAGATACTTTTTGTTAATTTTCGAACGTCTCGATCTTTCATTCATTTGATAGATTGCTGGTGCTCGTTAGACGTTAGTAAAAATTCATGATCCCGATTGCTAACGGATCCGTTTTACTTGTGACAGCTCGATTCTAAAGCCAGACTAAATTCGTAATAAGCCCACTGTACATAAAAACATAGTAGCCGTACTATGTTAGTTTGAGGTCAGAACATTGTATGCATATTATTATGATTACACAATTCCGTAGTTGGTGATTACAATACAAAATTAATAGAAGTCAGTGTAAAAAATGTATTTAAAAAACCAGTGTGATTCATTTATTAAAGTGCGTACCAATTAAAGTAATCAATTCGTTTAGTGTTAGTGAATAAATAACTCCCATGCAATTGATTTCGTTATATATAGGTACAATGATTTACTTTTAAACGAAAATAAAAGACTTTATACGTTTTTTATTTATTTATATAAATCTAATTCAACATTTCGAAAGCCTTGCAGCTATCGTGGTCATGTTGAGATCAAATATTTAGACTAGGTAACCGAATAAAGCCTTTTAAATCACTTGAATTCGTGAACAATTTTACTTTTATTTTTAAAATGCAAAAACTAAACTCTCAACTGTATGTGTACTATAAAATATAAAAACGTGAATTCCTAAATATATTCAAATTAAATATTAATATGTAATTACCAACAACGTAATTGTACTTTGAATTAACTAATAAAATAGATTTATTTAAAAAAAATCGAGTTATATATATAGAGAGAACACAAAGAAAAAAATTACTTTACAGGAATTTGACCATTGTTTTATATTTCTACTACATATTTCGTTCGAAATAGCGTCTCTAGTATATATATATAACTCAATTATCAAAAGCATCTAAACATCGAGCAGTGACACAATGAGACCAATCACAACGCACAAATATACAAGCAAAATGCATTATGTTTCAAATCAACTTACTGTTTCCACAACCGTCTCCTAACAGATGCAAGAAAGTAAAAAACAAAAAATCAAAATTAAACAAATCTTATGAAATGCGCAATTTTTCACTAAACACATACTGTAATTGCAGTAACAGATATTAATTGGAAACTTCCTTAATAAGCAGAGCAGCAATATCTTAGTATAAAATGTTTTCACGAGTATTACATCAACACTTTGTTTTTTCAAGAAATTTTCTCTCGTGAAAACATAGCCTAAACAAAGAACATCGATATAAGCTTACTAAACCACACTAAAGAATGAAAAATATAAATTTATAGAACATGATAATTTCGACATAAAAAGTGTTTCTTTTTTAACTTGAGAATAGAGAAAATTTTATAATTTCTTATTGGACTGCTGCCCGAATACTCGACATTGGCAGAATTGTCTTTAATAGATATCTGAAGTCATTAATAAAAGAAGAAGAAGAGAAAAGTGTGGAAGACTGACAATTAAGTACAGTAAATTAAGGTCCTAAATCTGAATGATAACTTAAACGTATGCGAATTTGGTTGTCTAGTATATTATATAATACTAGCTTTTACCCGCGGCTTCGCTCACATTTAAGTCATTAAATAAGTAAGTATGATTCCAAACAGCTGAAACCTATAGTCAGTTGGAAACTATAGTAAAACATAATAATTATTTTTTAATAAAAAGTATCCTATGTTACTTCTAGTACCTCCAAAAATATGTGTACAAAGTTTTATGATGATCGGTTAAGTAGTTGTTGCGTGAAAACGTAACAAACAAACTCACATTCACATTTATAATATTAGTAGGGATTTATATTGAATCTATCTATATAACAATTAAATAAAAAATATATAAGTGAATAAAATAATTAAACATAAACACAATAGTAAACCGCATAAAGTATTTTAAATTGATTAAACAGAATAAGCTCAGATATCTATTGTTTTTTTGTACAACACCCTCTGTGTTGATTTTTTGGAGTTATTTATAAAGGACTGTGGTTTATAAAGAAATAAAAGGAAAACGATTTTTATAACTTCAAAAAAATTAACGGCTTATTTGAATACATCGCGGATTAGATTGTTTTGTTAATGTGAGGCCCAATTTAAATATTTTCTGCTTATAACTTGAGGCAATGTGCATTGTATCTGTTTTTTTCAGCTGTGATCTGTTTTACACACCATAAATAAATAAATATAACACCTCTGAAATTCAATTCAACCCAAATTAGCACAATTTTAAGACCTAAATAAAACAGTTTAGAATTACTTCAACCTTTGAAATGACAATGAAACACTAAAATAAAACGAACATAGTACATGTGATAGCATTTCTCATGCGTGACCAACTAAATGAACACAATAGCTTATGTTTTCGAACGTTTATGAGTTGGCAAAATTCTTCGTAAGCGTTTCGGAAATGGTCAATCGCGATTGTCAATCGGCGAGTCGTCAATCGTCAATATGGACCACAATAAAAGTAGGTACTATTGATAGTTTGCTATTAATCAATTTTTTCATCAATTGCGATGGATCATCTCGTAGCCGCTTTAAACACAACCGTGTTCCATGTGAGTAGAGCACATTTAGCCATCTCTTTTACACGTATGACATTTATTCACAAGAGTAAGCGAGTTAGCGATATGTGCTCTAGCACATTTAAAGATCACGCCTGCAACTAAATTTTGCGAATAGAACGTGTGTTAATTCATTATTTATGTTGTTTTCTTTTAATAAACTTAAAAGCACAGTAGAATAACCTTTATGTGAATATCTTTTTACATATAATGTTCAGTGAAATTGCTACAAATAATAAATTAACAATAAATTTTTGAAGATATTAAAATTGATAAATAGATCACGTCTACGAAACATTTCAGAAATTAATACCCTTTACTTAAAACATATAGAAAACACGCGAAAAGAAAATACAAATTATCAATTAATTTCGAATACTATAATAATATTCAATTAAAACAAACAAACTATTTAGACACCCCTAAAATTCAAATTATGTTCTCTTTTCGCGCTTCCATAATATTATAATACAATAGGTTAATATTAAAACAAAAAAATGCTGACCTCCTTGTATTTGCTGTTCTCCTGGTACCTGTGGAGATAGTCCTGGGGCGTAAGGTATTTTTGTCTGGAGGAAATCCTTTTACATCTGGCAAGAACGCGTCATCGGCACATGCTGATGGAGCTGTTGGAATATTCCAGTTGGAATTTAAAAAAAAATAGATTAGTAGCTTCGTTAAGAAAATCATATCACACATCTAAGATAACCAAAAATGCGTAGGTATATAATAGGATGACAACATTAACATGTCAATATCAATATGTGGACAATGTCAGTGTACACCAACTAAATCAAATTGTGATAATTTATTTCATTTATATTTATACAATTTTAATTAACAAGAAAAACCGCTCTAATTGGAGCCCAATTAGTAAAGTGAATAAATAACTCACCTTTTTTATCATCGCTGGGCTCAGTTTTATTACTGTCTGAAGACCTTTGTCTGGCTGGAGTGATGGTTGGCGTTTGGGGCACCACCACGGTTGTCTCTCTAACGTTGCTCCCCCCTGATGATGTAGAGATAGAGTCACGATCCTCTTCTTTGTCCAGCACTGGCTCGTGACCCGATTGAGGCATTTCATCCTGTTATATAATTATAACTTTTGAATTAGGGTTGCCACATTTTCGAGTTAAATTCATTTTTCTTTCTGTATAAGTTCTAATATAATAATTTTCTGAACAATTAATACCAACAATCAACAACACATAAAGCAACAAATAGGGGTTGAAACATAAAGCTACACTTAATGCGTTTGCAATTAAAAAAAAATTAACATAATTATTAAAAATATCTAATAATTATACTCAATACCAATAAGGAAAAATAATTCGATATATTGATGAAATGAATGTTAATTTAAAGCTATCACAAGAAATTCAACAGTTCATCTTCATCCATCACCAGTCAAGCATAGATCCAAAGAGTAGAGTTCAAAACTCCAAATGTCAGTCGTACAAAACAAAATAGACCAATCACACGCTTGAAAAATTGTTAACATAATTTTTGACCAATGATAATAAAATAATCCTTTGCTGTCACCTAGTTGTCATTACGTTTTCACCCAACAACTACTTAACTTAAAACTATAAAACTTTGTACACATATTTTTGGAGGTACTAATTAATTGATTTTTTACTATAGTTTCCAACTGACTATAGTTACAGCTGTTTGGAATCATATTGATTCATTTCTATTGAAATGATCTCTGATACTTATTTAATGACTTAAATGCGAGCGAATCCGCGGGTAAAAGCTAGCTAAAATATAACAGAAAGAAAAACATGCAAATTAATGTTTAAACTGGATATTTGATATATATGTGATGTGTATGTCGTAGTTATGGAAATGAAAGTCCTTCTTGAGTATGATCATTTATCGAGCTTGTTAACGACTGCTAGACAATGTGGTAGTTACGTACCATTGTACAAATCATAAAAAGTTTTCAATAACTACCCTCTAATCATAACTTACATATATAACAATCTCTGTATATGTAACATGATTTAATATACAAAAATGAAAAGCGCAATTATTAATCCTTATTGGTAGTTTAATTCACAATGCGTATTCTTACATCCGATGCTTCAGATACATGCTCATCTTCTTCTTGGACTGGTTTGACAGCAAACCGATTAGGAAGACCCGTATCACTGTCTGACAGCACCTGGTTACGTCCACCATACACCGAATAAGTTAAAAATTCAATATATTGCCTTTTATTTATTTAATTTGCAACTGTTTCAACATCACCAATTCGTGGGATCACTTCTTGAGGTTATATATAAGTAAATGACACTATATTGAATTATTTATTAATTGAAAAAATTTATTGATTTAAGTTATATTAATTTTATGAGAATTTATATTAAAAATATTTAATTATTCCGAGAGAGGGCGCTGCAGTTGACTTTAGACCAAGCACAAATTTAGCACTTCTACAGATTACAGCAGTTATATAAACCAATAGAGTAATTCGTATTATTTTATCGACAAATCGCTGCAATGCTTTTGAATCAATAAAAGTTTATTTTCTGTAACCTAAATCAATAAATACAATGAGAAATTAAATCGTTGGCTTAATTGACAAACTACGTATGCTATACCACCGAATTAAAATTATTAATTAATATTTTGGCAATTATCATTTTTTAAAGAAGTAGCTTTAAAAAAATCCATCTCATGAAACAAATACACTAACAGTTTCCGAGGGCTTAAAATCGCTCTTCTGTAAAACTATGATTTATAATTTCAGTTAAAAAATGTCACTTGTGTAAATTCGTTTGAAAAGTAAGCCAACCAAATGTAAATTAGTAGACAGGCACAAAACCATGCCAAAAGTAGAGTGCTACAGACAACACGAAACACAAACAGTGGCATGGGATTTACAATTAATTTGTTAATAACATCAATTTACCTTTGATGAAGTTTCTAATTAAATACAGTATTGTTCGATTTTTATTGTAGCTAATAAAGTGACAATTTATACACCTTTAGACGCTATATCGACTTATAGAGGTTAATGCGTTACATTATCTGTCTCTGTCGCTCAAATACAAATATACATATTGCCGTCACGCTCACACGCATGCCACAACTGCTATTACAATAAAGTTCTTTTGTTTGTGTGTGATAAAATGCTGGCTGACGGACAGTATGCAGGAATGGAAAAGAAAGCTACTTACGATGGGCTCGGTTTTTCGTATATAATTTAAAACTGTCATTTATAATAACTACATTTGGAATCATCATATTTCGTTAATATTAGAAGAAATAATAAACTCACGTCAGATCTATCGCTAGCTGTTCTAAGTCTGGGTGGTCCAGTTGAAAACGAGGGTGGAGGTGGTCCCAAGGTGTCTGTGGAGCCGCGATTAATCAAAGACGGATGCGTAGCCATGAAGCGGTGTATAACAGCCAAGTGGTTCATGGTTTGCTCTGCTATATCTTCTAATTTTCTTAATCTAAACTCTACACTCTGAAAGATAATTTATTATGAAGAATATATATATATTAGAACTCTTACAGTATAGCTAGCCTACCCAAACCAGTTTAAAAATTGGTGATAGAAGATAGTTGTTCATCATCATCTTCTATAATAATAAATAAATCCAGGTAGGTACATAGAATAATTTAAAACTCTTAGCTAGGATTAATATTACTTTAGATCAGGAATCGAACTTGTAACAGGCTAACAGTAGTTCTCTATGTGATTTTATTACAAACAATTTGGTATTTTTTACAATTTAAGTGTATATGTCCTTTGTTATTAAAAAAGTCAGTTGTGAGATAGGTAAAAAAGTAACGCCATCTAACGGCAAGTAGCGAAGTTATACAAAAAATGCCAGATAGAAACAACTTACTTGCATAGACTGTATTTGACAATGAGCTTTCTGATTAACATCTTCTAATTTTGTTGTTATATTTTCTACTCTTTCCGTTGTAGTTCTAACTCTTTCTTCCATTGATTGATTTACTTTTATCTCCTACAAAAAAAAAAAACAGTACATATGAATGTGTTCCTTTATTTTCGTTCTTTTTTCTACGTCTCAATTCATTCCTATACCATTCATAATTAATAAATTTCTAAAATTATAATATATGTATATTGAATTTCACTCCCACTATGCTGACCTTACCTGTTCTCTAAAATAACCCTCAACGCATTCCTCTTCAAAATCGTACAACCGTTCCATATCCTCTTTCTCCAGAAACAATTTTAAACCGTTGTCATATTGAAACCTTTTGTGGGAGCAGTTTCTAGTAGCCCACTTGCACGTGGCATAAATATGGCAGAATATAATAAGAGGTGGTGGCAAGACTGGTTTCTGTTCATATTCCATGACAACCGTGAATCTTTGAAACATCCATACCTAAGAATAATACATTATTAAGTGTTAAAAATTAAACCATTACTGTCAGTTGTCACTAGATGGTGTTGCCTTGAATAGTGTCTCACAACTGACATTTTAACAACAAACACTATATAGACCCTTTTATATTAAGCTTCGGATCATATTGTATGTAATCTATCGCGTTTATTATGATTATTGTAACCTTTTTAAACAATAAAAATAAACACAATAGCACTATCTCTACGGATAAAGGCATTACTTTAAAATAGTCCACGTGCATTTGAAGTAATATTACGTCGATTATTTTATGTAACAGTCCAGTAAAAATCAAGGTTACCTAGATTTTACGGGTTTTGTAAAGCTTATAAAAATGTTAGCACTTAATTTGACGGTCAATTGTTATATTTTGAGTGACACGATAAAATGACGTCGTAAAATTGCCCACACTCATATTTCGTACTTTATAATAATAAAGTTTAGTATAATAATAAATTTATATTATATGTTCATATCATAGCGATTGATTTTGATTAAATATTTTGGAATTCTATAAGAAATTAAAAAAAAAACAATTATACCGTATTTTGGAGGTAATATTGAATAATAATAACAAATTAAAAATGTGGGGAATTTTTTCAATGTCACTAGCAACACTAAGTATTTAAAATATTTCTCTATTATAAATCTCAATAATAATTGTGTTATAATTAAATGGATTGTTATTTAAGTAAAATCAAGTGAAAAATGTTAACTTATGTGCTAACACAAACATGCAGTGCTGTCAAAGCCATGGTGTTAAAAATACTAGAGAAGACGTCACGAACCAATAAGCTTACGAACGATATAGCTAGCTCACAAATACTTTTCGTTAACATTAAAGATAAATAAATTTCATTTTATTCAAATTTTCTTTTGTTTTAAAATATCTAACAGACACTCTTGGTTTATGTTTGATATAGCTGCTCTAGTATCTAATACTCAATGGATCAAGCTCAAGGGTTAAAACAATAAATAAATAAACGAAAAAATAAAACCTGATGCGAGACTTCGTTGACTTCATTAAAGATATTATTAAAGACTGCTATAAGTAAATTTATCAATAATATGTTTGCCACGAGCAAATAAACGGTCATCGCGACCGGCGTGATCCATCTCCCTGGGACACATTTTACGTCCTTCACGTCTTGGCCACACGGGGGATCAATGTCGGGGGCAAAAACTTCGCCATACAACATAAAGTATGGCTGAAAAAAAATCTAAAACAAAAAAGAAACGAAAATTGCAAAAACAAAAAAAAACTAACTAAATATTAAATAATAAAAATGTAGCTAACTAATATTTAAAATAGTAATATAAAATAAATAAACCGTCACCAATTAAAATAAAAGCTTTAAAACTACATAAAAAAGTAAAACTAAAAACCCTTAATAAAACAAAAAAACTCTCAAAATCTCGCAACAGGATAAAAAAAAATAGAACAACAAACTACAAAACGAAATAATAATAATAAAAAAATAACAACAACGAATCTATTAAACATTAACAGAATAACATTAAATACCAAATAACGCAAACTGTCAATCGATATTCAATTATTTCTGTTAAAGTTCGACAGGCAATATTTTTCCAATATAAAACTATAGGATTTTTTGAAATCAAAATTGATTGGTACATAATACCAACAAATAAAACACGCCAATATAGACGACGTCCGACGATTTCGGATTAAGCCCGTCTAATGCCAGTTTGAACAGTGAATTCTAATCATATCTCTATTCAAGCATAACCTTTAACTACTGAGGTGGATTTAATTTCACGTAAACACTGACGTGGAGGCCTCAGAGACCCGTACATATATGTGCTTGTATTTAAAAATCTTTAGGGTTTTTAGGGTCTAGTGTTTAATATTTAGCTTCAGTGGATGCACTTAAATAAAATAAAAAATATATTTTTATATAAACACTTAGAAAAATTCACATGAGATCATAAATCAGCAAGAATAAATAAAATTATTATAAAAAATCAGCAAATTAACTAATTAGAGTAATTGAGGCCCCCACCTCAGCAGTTGAAGGTTAAAAAAATAACTAAAAAAATATCCAATAGTAAATACAGCGAAAAACAAAAGCCTATTTCACAACAAACAACTCTACAAATAGTATCGCAAACCTGATGCGAGACTCCATTGACTTCAATAAATATATTATTGAATACAGCTATAAGCAGATTCACAAGCAGAATATTAGCTATGAGCAAATAGACGCTCATGACCAACGGCGGCACCCAATGGCCGACTCTGCACTCTTCGTAGCCTGGCTTCCCGCAAGGTGGTGCCATTTGCTCGGCAAACACCTCACCGTATAGCATGAAGTATGGTTGGAAAAACACCTGCAAAACGTCCCTGCAGTAGTCATTTAGGGGATACGGTGCGATATTGCGCGCGAGTCGTGTTTCCTCCCGCCCCGTCTCACGTAGCCATTGACACATTTTTGAGGTTGAATAATTAAAAAAAAAAATAACACACTATCCATGATATATGATTAATATCATAACCACGCCAGTATTTCATAAAGATATGCTGAAAGTATTGAACGGTAACATAGACTTAAATATACTAGAACACAAATAGCGTTATAATCCCAGCAAATTAATTGATTTTATTCGAACTCTTTATTTTAAAATAGCAGTCCCATTTAGTTTGAGCATGCATTTCCTTTGATATAACATCTCGAGCATATTCGACTTAATAAGTCCGTGTACAAATACTCCATATTTAATTTTTATTATCATTTTCACATTAAGCAAGTTTTACTTGATAGCAAGAGCTGTGCATACAGCGATTTTCAAATGGATACAGTTGTTGTAGGTATATAAGCGATAGAAAGATAAACGATCGCTGTGTCGTGAACGGCAAAGGAGATATCTGCATCCCTTTTACACATGCCTCAATTTCGACACGATAAGAATATAGTTATTCCTTTCTAATGATTGTTTCTTCCAGTCCAAAGTCCAATCTGTAGCCATTTGAAGATGTCGATCGACTGTCATTTATTCAAACAATAAAGAACGATTCTAGCTAACGAGCAAAACTCATACTTGCCGCTATTAAGATTAATTATAAATATATATTTAAAGGTCACACCCAAAACTAAGATAGACCCAGGACAAGAACAACGTAAACATAACTGTTAGACACAAGACAAATACGTATTTTTAATACTAAACTTAACTAATATATAAATAATTATTTTGACCAGGAATCAAACATGCTTAACAGTTCCATAGATCGATTCGAGTATGACCGGATTTTGTTAAAAGGCACTGAAGCTTACCTCTCTAATTAAATACCAGCTAGCTTCCTTATCAGGATACAGTATAGCTTGTCTAGCAACACCGAATGACATTAGCACGACCAATAATAACACCACAAAGTATATCATATTTTTTACCATTTTCCCCATCATCGTGACTAGAGGACCTGCGAAATAAATACATAAATATTTAATCCATTTCGGAAGTTTTGCAGCCATCATGGTTGCGACTAATCTCTTGAGTAAGCCACATACGGGCATTTAATATACAGGCAGTCCACGATTTAGCTCGTTTCGAGTTACGTCAAACTATTTTTTGACACTATTCCTCAAGTATACGTCAATTGTTTTGATTTCCGGCATAAGAGCATTCACTTGTCGCGAAGTTTTGTTCCTGCCACCAAACACGACTTCGTTGTTGCAACCATTCGATCAAGGAGTTATTGCGTCTTTTAAGGCCTATTATCTTTGAACCTAACCCATGGATTTTACATGTAAACATATAAAAAAATATGTCTCGACTTACGTTGTTTCAATTTACGTTGCTTATTTTGAAAACCTAACATGCTGTAAGTACGAGGACTGCCTGTACTACTATATATTCAAAATATAGTTTGCGATACAATTTAAACAACGCCATCTAGGGGAAAGCAACAGAGTCTGCCAACTTACCTAAATACTTATTAACACCTAAAATATTGAGTATTCTAAGATACCAATATATTATATCAACACAGTAAATCACACGGCCAGTGTCCATCGACTGCGCACTGAGTCTCAAAATTAGACCCACCAGGAAAAATATTATAAAACCCGCGTCGTAGGTATTCCACATATTCCACGCCCATACACTGAATTTATGCCTGAAAAAAAAGAAGGCATATTTACTTCAGAGTTCAGAGTGGAAAAGAACCCCAGTCTAAAACCCGTGAAATGACCTAGTCGCGTTTTGAGCTTAAAAGCTGAGTCTAGAAAAGTCCGTGATTGTCACATGCTTTTTTCATCATGATTAGTAAAGAATATAATTCTCTTTATACGTACAACTCTCTAATAAAATCCGATAAATAGGTATTTCTAAACCAGTGATTTTCAATCTTTTCTCGATTTTAAAATTTATTGACATACAAAGAAAAAGATAAGTTAATTTTGAATGTAAAATAATAATATGCACTACAAAAACAACAGTACGTTAAATAAGGGATTAATTACAAGTTAATAATAAGAATAGTGTTAATGAGAAATTTGAGCTTCATATATTTCTAAAATTTGGCGACAGTCGTTGAGAATCGCTGTTCCAAACATAATAAATCGAAATTTCGATATTTAATCGGAAACACGTACGTAATAATCCGCGTTAACGTTAGGGTCTAAGTACACAAACACTTACCTAATGGCAACTGGCTCGGAAGTTATTATTTCTCTTATCTTCTCGCATAAAAATGTCAAAATGTAACATATTGAATAAAGCTCTGGCCAATCAGGCGTCGGGTCCATTTTCACTAATACTGTATAGGTAAACATTAATAGGAACAAAATATACGCTATCTGAAAAGAAAAATAATATATATATATATTCGAAATACATTGCAGTTTATATGCATCGATACATAAGTGAGAGATTAAGAAATTGTTCAGTGTAAGTAAAACAAGACTTTTACATAACGTAAATCTTAATGACTTATAAAGTCGCCCGAGTCGCGTTCGATTGTTCGATTTTTAAAATTCAAAGAAATGTTATTTATAATAATAATGAAATCAATTTGCAACATAACTTATTGTTTTACATAGTCTTACCGAATCAGCCCAAAACTTGGTAATAGGTGCCGTGAAAAACTCATATATCTTCTTCCTTAGTCTCAAAGGCTTGGTCCTCTTGTCTTCAGGAGAGTGATGTTCAGGCAACTCCCTATAGCTGGTCTCCCATCCTATTTTTCCCACTTTGCCATTTTGGTCCACACGGGTTTCGCATTCGGCCCCTGATCCAATCAACGCCTGCTTGAGTACGAAAATTTACAAATATTTATATAAAAAAAAACGTTTTCTCTGCAATTAACAGATATCAATGCTACGACAACATTGTTTGTATGAAGTGACAGAAGAAGAGAAGTGTTAGACGCGCTGCTCACGGAGATAGCTCGTACCTTTTTACGAAATAGTTCTAATAATTGCAACGAACTCAGGAAATAACAATACGAGAGAGCTCCAAGGGCAGTCGTGTCGAAGTCCCAATCAAAGTTAATAAACAACGATAGAATTTTAAATATTGAAAATAACATAAAAACATCGATCAGAAACACACTTTCTGCTGAAGAATTTAAGCCAATTGAGACGATAGTTACAACTGCTTACAAAATAGACCAGTGATTCTCAACCACTTTGTGTGTGTGCCGCCAAATTTTAGACTTTAATAATGTTAATATTATTAAATAATATGATTTAAAAAAATTTTAAACTTATTTTTTTCTTTGTGTTGTGGCAACATAAAGAAAAGGTTGAGAACCACTGTAATAGACAATAAGTAATTTAAGCAAGCGATACAAGAATAGAATACGAATACCAAGCATAGTGTAGTGTGTTTTGAAAACAACAAAGAGAACACGTAACAAACAATAAAATTATGATGAAAACGACAGACATTAGAAGCTATTATTACGTATCACGATAGAATCAAAAAAACAATTGAATTCTGAGGTGAAACATAAGCGTGTATACCTACGAATAAATAAATATAAGATACGGAATGTTAAGACATCTACAAGGGCAAGTCATCATCGGCTACCTGTGTGGGTTTAGCCTGCGTTCCCGGAGGTATGATCTTCTTAATAGAAAGTGTGCGCCTTCTCACTACTCCGACCTAAGTAACATTATATTGTAGAAAAGGCTTAGCGCTATTTATATCACTTTAGTCACATTACTATTAAATATTGTGGCATTGAAATTAATATCGTGTTCGCATTTTCTAATTATGAAATAATTACTTACAATGTGTTACTTACATTGTATTATTCACATAACGGATTTTAAAGTATTCTATGACAGAAGCAAACATATGCAACATACCTCAGCATCGTTCGGATCTCTCACACTCTTGTCGTCTTCAATGCTCTCGTTTTCTAGATGCTCCTCCTCCGTCTGCGGCATCAGCTGCAACTCTTCCTTGGACTTGAACTCCAACCGCAGTAGATACAGCGGAAACAGCAGGCTCAAGATTACCTTCATAACAGGAGGACAAAGTCCATGTGGCTAACCATTGGTTTCATCACCGAACTGGATCGTGGAACTAGCTATTCACATTACTTGAAGAAGCCGCATGCAATACTATACTTAATAGCATTCACTACATGCTGCTCTCGAAATGGTAACACACAGACACTCGCTTTTATGATCTAACATTAAACTAAGACCTTCAATTGAATCTGCATTATTTAAAACTAAAATAAAAATTATATTTACAAAATATCAATAAAAATAAGCATTAACAGATTCTATTGAGAGTGGGAAGTGCTTCTAAAGTCTGTGGGTTAACAAGATGAAAACAAATGATGACGAATTATTTAACCCAAAAATAATACCTTTAGATTGGTATTTTTCCTGGTCCTAAGACCCCCCATCCAAAGATCAGCTAAAATAATTTGGGAGCATGGATGTGCGAGTAAGGCCCGATGGTTCGCAGCGACTGCGAGACTCAAACAAGTTTGTCCAGACCAATTTTGTAGTTCACAAGTTAGCAGCTGTTGCGCTTGATCATCATCTTGACGGTAACAGTAGTCTAATAATTCTAGCGCTGAAATAACGTTATTATTCAATAAACATGTTTTACAACACGCGATTTTAGTGCTAGAAGTAATGAAGTTTTATTACCTTTGGTTTCAAATTCCTTTCCATAATGCCTGAGTTCCTCGTACACTTCAGTCTCCATGTCGTCTTCAGCAGCTTCATGTGCCATTGCTTTGTATAGTTTGCAAGCGACGAGCGATTTGGCTAAGGCCTCCTCCCCATGCGTCCACATTAAAATTGCCATTTGGTGTCTTTTTGTTAATACTGCCCACATCTATAAGTTTATATATATATATTTTAACTAATCCCATACAACCCGTAATACCTTCTAGACTAGACCTAATAGAAGTGCCTGGGTCACTGTCAAATTTTCCGCAGGTAAACGTTACTAAGAATGATAAATTTTCAAAAAATATAAAAACCTAACATAACTCTTTTTAGTATGTATGCCTGTTAAAACAATTGAATTTTGTCTATTCGACTTGGCCGCTATGTTTAACAATGAATGAATGTTTCTCTCTTTTGAGAAACATTGCTAATATCGGACAAAAAGTTGCTGCCTGCTTTTTTAAAAGATATAATAATAGTATTAATAAACATTTATTTCCACCCCATAATAGTGTACTTACAAGTAATTCATTGAAGGGATAATCGAACAGTGCCATTTCGGTTGTGACAGGCATAAAGCCTGTGATGAGGCTGAGCCCTCCTGCTGCGTGACGAGTGAATGACGCACTATTTCGATGTACATTGACGCTTTTATTCATAACTTTGGCGTAAATTGGACGGAACTTGCGTCTAGTGTAATAGCACCTAAAAATTGAAGGAGAAAATAAAGTAACTATAGCTATGGAAAAAGAAGTGTTATGGTGGAAGGAGCGCAGTTCTATAATGAATTACCAATGAACATAACTAATATTAGAAATATTATTAAATTTAAATATGAATTAAACAAACATATAACGGGTCTGAGTGCCTTGTGATGGTGTTGTCAGTATTCTACGTACGTTATGTTTATTTATAGTTATTATTATTATTTTTATCTCAATTAAGTGATTTTTTAGTAATTCTTTTTGAGCAAATAAATGTCTTAAACCTTAACTATGTAACAATTAATAATATCATTTTAGGGCCCACAATGAGCTCTTCGACATCCATCGATTCCTTCATATGGTTATTAAAGTCATTAACGGTCGATTACTCAAACGTGAGTCAAATTATATCTGTCTCTTTCGTTTGCTATATAAAAGAGAGAGATGAAATAAAATTCAGTTTAAGCGATGAGTGTGTATTCTATTTTTATTTATTTTTGTTCGTTCTGATTTTGACGAATAGCGTCACAAGAAAACGGCGGTAAATTTAAAAATATTTCAATTTGTTAACACTAACAGCTATGCAAAACAAAATTAGATAATATTTCTTTGTTTTTGTTTTATTTTTTTAATGAAATGTGTAGAAATTAAATTCTGACATTTCGTTTGATAAATATCTATGTTGGCATGTGGCAAGGCGCTCAAACAATACAGAGAAATATATCAATAAGTAATTTATTAACTTCGTAATAATTTAATTAAGCTAAGCTTAGGTTAGCCGTTTTAAGATAGTGTTTGTACGTGGGCGAGTAACAGGACGCAAGCACTGTTTTATTTACCCCATTAGACTAACAAAGTACTTAGATAGATTAACGATTTTCGATTGTACAAGAACAAAGAAATAACTTCGCGTACTTTCAAAATTCTGTACTGAACTGGAACAATTTTCAATTACGCGAAGTAAGATAAAATATCAATCGCATATTAAGTTTCTTAACATATTTACAAGTATAGGGTAGATACACCTATACTAGACTTATAAAAATATATTAGTGTTTTGCTAATTATTAATACAATTAAATATTGTTTAATGTATCTTTAACGTGTCTGTATTTTTTCAGAAACTGTAAAACGGAACGAACGGAATTAACTTTTTTTTTGTTGAAATAGTTTCAAAATATAATTTAAACATTTTCTCAATGGTTTATGTGATACACAATACAACAACGAAGAATTTACACAAACTATATACAGTAACAATTTTGAATCGCTCTCCTGTAAAATTGTAATTTTGTATATCCTACCATATTAATAGAACCTGTGGGCTTATCACGAATTTAGTCTGGCTTTCGAATCGAGCTGTCACAAGTAAAACGGATCCGTTAACAATCGGGATCATGAATTTTTACTAACGACTAACGAGCACCAGCAATCTATCAAATGAACGAAAGATCGAGACGTTCGAAAATTAACAAAAAGTATCTAAAATATTGTAGTTCCAAATTCGTACGCGGTGGCGCTGCTCAAATTTCCATACAAATCGCTTGAAGCGAACTCGGTTCGAAAGCCAGACTAAAATTCGTGATAAGCCCACTGGAAAGTTTATTAGCATATACACTAAAGGCGTTAGACTCTACAATGACTTAGCAAAGGCATACGACGAGAAGTAGACCACAAGAAACTTGTCAATTATAGCTATATATGTTTAAAAAAACAAAAAAGGTGAACTTACCTATATGCACCTCCCATTAATTTATTAATAACAAGACCAATGTCGTGTAATGTATAAATATATCCCCGAGGCAGATGTGGCCGGACATCCCGCAGAATGTAGCGCAGTGTATTGCTTGGACCACTTTTCGTGTTATAAAGCTCTTCTAAACGAGGTATTGTTAGAAATTTCCTCATAGAGACGCCGTTTTCAAGCAGAAGCTTCACGAAATCTATTCGGTCATGTTCTAGAGCTTGCATCATCGCTTCGTCTAAAGCACCTGTTGGGAAAACAAATAATAAAACGTTTAGATATTCCAAATTCTAGAGAGCATTGATTTATTTGATGTAACTAAACTTTATTTGACACAATTTAATTAATATACTGTTTGCGGCTTACGATAACACAAGTTTAGCTGAGATAATAAGCCGCATAAAGCCTTTTAATAAGTTATAAACCGACTATAATAATGATTCGGTGCAATTCCGCAAAACACATGAGCACAAGCAATCGCGTGTGATTTACATACATTATAACGAATACGATACCCTTACTTGTTGAATAATGGATTAAATTGGCACACAACAGGCGCGTTTACCCTACAATATGAGAACTTTCACCACACCTGATACTTTCGTAGCGTTGAATTTTGCTTCAAGCATATTACACATCGCCTGCTTTTGTTTCTTTTCACGCGATGCCGACATTTTATACCTCATGCTTACAGAACCGATATTAAAAACCGTAAATGCAACATTGTAATGTTCTGGACGTTTTAAAGATGTAACGTTATCAGTAAGATAAAAAAAATCTTGGTCACTATAGATATTTTGTTAGCGGTAATAACCTTGGGATGAATTTTAGCCAAGCAACTATCTTTAAAGTGACATTGAATATTGAGTCAATGTTGTCTGGTCATTTTTTATGCGTCTCCTTGTCTAATTGCCAAGTATTTCGTGTGCTTTATATAAGCCGACATGTAATCGCTCTCCGTCTGTTAAACTAAAGAGCGTTCAGTACGGAGACAACTGCTACCATATTGAAGACAACTGCTACCATATTGGAGCCTGCAGGGGTATTTACAATCGTTTAATCGGTTGGCAGGGCCGTATACATTATTTCTATGGTTTTTTGTTTACTTACACTATAGTCTAAATCAATTCCCAAAGTGGTCTATCATACCTTGGAGGGGTCTACTGCAGCGGGGTATTTACAATCGTTTAATCGTAAGTACCTTGAAGCAGGGCCACTAAAAATATTGATTTATTGCTTATGTTATTTTATTTATATTATTTTTACATAACAGATACAAAATTTTATTTCGAGTAGTTTTAATTTAAATTCAATTAATAAATGTATAAATTAACATGTTTTACAGTTAGAAATTTACAGGAAATCAATATCAGGTAAGTAGGGGGTCTACCCAACACGGAAAAACATGGCAAGGGGTCTACGACACAAAAAAGTTTGGGGAACTCTGGTCTAAACGAATGATTAAGTATGGGTATATGTATCTTTTATATGTATAAATAACGTTTTTTTTTTAAATTGATATTAATAGGTATTTTACGTTGCAAAGTTACTTTTCTATTACATAAAAATAATACACATGATTACTTTTACAAACTTTTAAATAATATACTGTCAAGCAAACTAATGCATTATAAAAATAATGAAGTTAATGTTTAAGTTTGATATTTCTGCCTACTGCACTTACGACTATTTAATATTAAGGAGTCAGCGTTTTGACATATGACATTCGATTTTCAAATTAATGATGACAGAATATTAAGCGAATTTCACAACAAGCCATGAATCAATTTGCTTGAATGTACTTATTGAACTGTATAACGCTTCGATCCTGGGAAAAAATATCGATAAATAATGTACGTGATATTAAAAAAAGGTATTTATTACGGTTTATAGGTTTGTGTGATAGCAATTGTAGACAGGGCATTGTATGTATTTATTATTTGACCCATTTAACCATATGTCAACATGACTACGTGCTTGTCGAGCGTTAAGCTGCCTGTTTACAAACAGGAGATGCGGACAAACATGCCGTAGATCTCTACGTTTCTACGCTGAATGTGAGTTTTCTTTTGTATTTATAAGAAATTATTATTTTTTAATATAACGATCCATAATTTTAAAACTAGTAGTTGCATGTACTGTAAAGTAAATAATTTTTATAGCAGTATATTTTTAGTACTAATTATAAAGAAGAAGAAAGCAACAATACCTACAAACATATAGTACCTATAAATAAAATTTATTAAAGTCTACTAATAAAATAAATTTAATTTTTTTCAAAAATTCAGAGTAGACCGCCAAAAGAGTCTGTACGTACGAAAGGCGAGATCCTCCCGGGAAATGAAGAAATTAGAGAGCGTATTTGCACGCAGATATTCGCATCAGTACAAATGGACGATTACTACGATAACAATTATATTATTGCACGCTTAATAAAATGCGGTTCACTTTACATTCGCTCAAGAACCACATTATAGCTTAACGACGGACGGAGTGTCATCATATGTCAGGCTATTTAAAACATAGATATAAAAGCTTTAGTAGGCGTTGGCATAAAGCTCTACAACAGTCATTCTAAGCCTTTTTTTTACAACAATTAACATATGAACGTTTGAAAATTATAGAGCAGTGATTCTGCCGCGGTACTTTTGCCGCCAAATTTTGAAATCGTTAAAAGTGTGTTAAAAAAAGGCTTAGAATCACACTTTTAACGATTTCAAAATTTGGCGGCAAAAGTACCGCGGCAGAATCACTGCTCTATAATTTTCAAACGTTCATATGTTAATTGTTATATTAGGTAAACGCGTGTCGCAATGCAGTCTTCATTAAATTATATTATAATTAATGCCATCTGAATGTATTGTTTTAATTTGTGGGAAAACTAATTAAGTCTCGATTTTATTACGTCATTTATTGTATATACAACTATTATATTTAATCTGGAAAATTAAGCTATTAAAACTCAAACTTCGAATACTCAAAATGCCGTTTAAATTTGAAGTCAATCACTATTGTTGTCTCTATCGCTCACTATTTATATGAAAGAGATATATTATAAATTTAAAATTTGAAGTCTGTTTAATATTGTTGTCCTTTTCACTCACTATTTAAATAACAGAGATAGTAAAAATGCCAAACCTATTTAAAATCAGAACAACGTTTGATTCGGTCAAAAGCTATAATAATAGATATCAATTCAAAACAACAAATAATAGGGTAGTAATATAATATATATATATGAGAATCTTTTTCCTTATTTTTTAAATTAAATTAAGCATCATAACAATTTTAGATACTAAATTTACTTGTAGTAATTTTAGAAAAGGTTATGTAGCTAAAAATATTTATCATGATATACAGTAATCCCGCCTATAACAAGGTACATTGATTCCACGTTATAGGAAAACGCGTTGTACGAGCATACTCGTATAACGCGCACGTGATACCCCGTATAACGCGTTTTGCACAAATTATTCACATTTAACTTATCTTTTTAAAGGGGGTTTAAATCGAATATTAAGAAAAAACTATGTTATGACCGATATAGATGCAAACAAACGCGAAATTGATTATGAATTGAACAAACTATTATAAATTTCACAATGCAGAAAGATAACACGAGAAATCCTTACGTTATATGGGGGAAAACACGTGTTATACGAGGGACACGAATTCGCGTAATATGAAAACGCGTTATAATAGTACCGTGTATTACTGTACATATAATATATTCGATATAGTCTTCAAATATGTAAAAATATTTAATTATTATGTTGACTGTACCAGATAATATTTTGTGTCTTCGAGTGTATAAAAATGCATAACCAAATTGTCGTCGATAGAAAAGAGGTTGCGGCGGCGATATATATGAATAGTATATATACATTTTTATAAATAAAACTGTAAATTTGAATTTGGAATGAAAGAATAGAAGAACGCGTGTAAATAGAATTTTTATTTAATAAATACAGTCCACTGATTCTATTGGCTACAGTTACACTAATAAATTCTCACCTGTCGGCCATTCTTGTCCATACACGAATATTTCTGATCTCGCAATGTCAACCCTGTTCCACGTCAATGCCAATGAAAGTTGTTCGCTCGGTGACAGATGTTCAGCTCTAAACAATGCGGTCAAGATGACCTGATCCAA
Organism: Tineola bisselliella; assembly: GCA_028551675.1. NCBI lineage: Eukaryota > Metazoa > Arthropoda > Insecta > Lepidoptera > Tineidae > Tineola > Tineola bisselliella. The sequence continues at coordinate 48,340 of JAPWLS010001712.1, forward strand.
CTCCTGGAGCTCCCCACCTTCAGTGCGCTCTTGGATTCTAAATACTGTGATCTGTAATTGTGTTTTATTTTAGTTATGGATCTTTATAATTCTATGTTAATTGATTAATTGATTCAATTCAATTAAGACCGGTCTAGCACGACACTAGACTAAGACGTTACGACATACTAGACCAGTGTTTCTCAATGTTGGGCCCACGCCCCACAGGTGGGCAATTCGATTGTTAAGGGGGGCAATTCGAAAATGGACTCGACACGAGTCTAACTCTTTCGCCTCGGACCATTTAAATATTGGATATAATAATTAGGTATAATAATTAGGTATAATTTTGCTTGACGAGACCAAAATATGAACTGGATGTTTGGTTAGGTAAGGGGGGAGGAGGGAAGGGGGGGGGGGGGGTGCATAAGAATTTTAGGAAGGCTAAGAGGTGGGGCGCGGTACAAAAAAGGTTGGGAAACGCTGTACTAGACGGTCATCTCTGTATTTAATATCTCCTAATAAATAAATAAATAAATAATCTCAGATGGTAAAATAAAAGGGAACAGAATTCGAATAAATTTATATAATTCATAATAAATAAATTGCTACTAAAGACATTGAAGCAATCTGCAGCCGGAGCTCGTTCAAGTGGAACGCTCTCAACTACCTTCAGTAAACTCTAATTGTCTATCGAATAGGCAATTTCCTCGTCAGATCATCTGCGTAAAGAGATTCAATAACTGCACAAAGGGAAGAGGGGAAATTTTAATATAAAAAGAACTCTACGGAAGCGTATCGGACGATATTAAGAGAGAGAAAAGGATGTATTGATGATGTCACTGTTACTTTGTTATTTTTGGGATTTGAACAAAATTAATAACCTTCGAAATAAGATCGCATTTACTACAACTTTTGTTTATTAACAAACCCCCCTACAATCTTAGGACTTGTGATAGGCACTCATTCCCAATTTAAAGTCAACTTCCGGACTAATAAGTTTTCCGTTACCATGGAAACAATATCTGTATGAAACTGAAAATTTCATCCTTCTACTATATCAAGAAGTATACATTCTGTCAATGAATAAGTCAGTGGTAATTTTACAAAGAAAACTGCCACAAATATATATTAATCCCTACTAACATTATAAATGTGAATGTGAGTTTGTTTGTTACGTTTTCACGCAACAACTACTTAACCGATCATCATGAAACCTTGTTACACATATTTTTGGAGGTACTAGAAGTAAGATAGGATACTTTTTATTTAAAAAAATATTTTTTTTTATTATAGTTTCCAATTGATTATAGTAAAATATTGAGTATAGTTCTATGATATCATAGACTTAAATGCGAACGAAGCCGCGGGCAAAAGCTAGTAAAAAATAAACGAAGGTGTCAATATCGATTAAAAATGGAATTGATTAAAAATTCAATCAATTAGTTACGAGAACGCGTCTCAATGAAGGTCGGACATTTATCTTTGAAAGTCATTAAAATTATTTGCATCGTCCGCTCTCCTCTTAAGTTATTATTAAATAGCTTAATTATAATATTAACGAAGGTAATAATGACAATTAATTGGAATGATTTTCCTTGTTACATGTTAATTATATGCAAAGATATTGCAATTATAATGTACGGTTTACTGTCATGTTTATTTTGGATATGAAAGATGAAGATGAAGAAATGATGAAGCCGTGTTAGAAGGCGAGAGCAAAACTTCCTTTTAAAATAAAGATTTATTTTATTGCTTAAAACCAACAGAGTTCTCTGGTTAAAAGTTGTGTATCGAATCTCAGTATTGAATTTTGTGGACCATTTATATATCTCCTTTGTTAATGAATTGTAAAGTCCACTTCATTAATGGTAAACAACGGTCAAATATAGACAAATACTAATAAATCATACTATACACCTATATACATACATACATATATATGTGGCGGTCGATTCTACAAGCCGAAATTTATTTAAGAAGATTTGAAGTTTTGACGTTTAGTCTGTCAGTGTCATCTTTCTTGTTTTCTTCTGATTTTTTTATTGCCACAATGCATTGTGATAATTATATTTTAATCAATTTTAATCTACAATATTATTTCACTTAAGTTCCTCTAAATATATATATATACTACTATGCTATTTAGACATTTCACTGTGGTAGCAACAGACGCTTTATAATACAATCTAACAAAATTTTACTACAACATGAATAACGCCGCTAAATTATATTATACCGCCATAATTCTGTATAACAAATGTCCAATGAGATTTCTGCATAAATTCTATGAAGACAATAGCCAGGCAGATTTATTTCTACACCCACCATTAACAGAGAAGGGGGGTGAGGGAGAAGGGAGGGAGGAGGGGACGGAAGGAGGTTAGCAATTAAACAGTCTAACGAGCAGACAATCTTGACATTAGGTTCATTTCAATTCAACACCTACAAAGACCTATTTTAAGTTTAATAGTTTAGCCTTTAACTACTGAGGTAGAATTAATTTCACGTAAACACTGACGTGGGGGTCTCAGAGTCCCATATACATATATATGTGCTTGTATTTAAATTTTTTTTTATAATTTATTTGTATATTATTAACTATCATTCAAAATATAGAAAACACTTTTGGAAAAAATGACATAAGATCACAAATCAGCAAGAATAAATAAAATTATTCTAAAAAATCAACAAATTAAAAATTTTATTTTCACAAAACCTGAGAGACCCTCAGTAGTTAATGGTTAATAACCATCATTAGACTGTCCATCACTCTAAGACAAATATAATAAAATAAATTTAAAATTCATTTCTCGTTTACATTAAAACAATACTACTCGCAGTGTTAATAAAAACCGCATTGGAATATAAATTCACGAAGACGTTCCTATTTCATCGTAAACAAATTTTATATGCCACCGTAGATGCGAAGAAAGTAATTTAGTTTTACAATATACGCTCGTATTATACGACTTTAATTCTCTGTTTCGACGTCTTTGCATACGATACACGTGTGTGTAACTGTGTATTTTAGACCACATTTTTCATTATACCTAACCTCATAAGCTTCAATTTGGAATGAAACTAAACACAATTGAATAATATATATCAGGGGTGGCCAACCTGCGGCTCTTTGAAGGATTATTTGTGGCTTTCAATAAATGTACCCGAGTTCCATTAAAAATTTCATGCTTATGCTAATATAAATATTTAAAAAAAAAAATTATCGTTCCGTATGTGTTTCAAAATTACTGACAACAAATATGAAAGATTAAGTGCAACGTTTTTTTAATACCTTTTAAATACGTATTTAATTGCGGTTGAAAATTCTGAAAAATGGCTCTGATTATCGAGGAGCTTGGCTACCCCTGGTATATATTGTTTCATTGGTTAATATAACGTAGAATCTATCTCAAATCAAAATATATTAATATTCATATAAATATAATAATTGATAGAATAAATACTATTCGTATGTGATTGATTGGTTTAGCCATTAGAAAGAGGGACTCCAACCGTAGTCCTAGTACAGCGAAATACGGATGGCGATCTCAATTGTTCTAGCACTGATTTTAGTATAAAAATCGCAACTACTGCATAAATATTCAGCAAAGATTTCGTTCTAATTGCTCGCTTCGGTTTAGTAGCTCCAGATAGGTCAGCAGAGGTCAGTCTGACATCCTGCTTGTCGATTGCATAGTTTAAAAACTCGATTAAAATACAAAAATTTTTAATAATATATTTTAAGACTTACCAAGTTCTTTTTCTTAGTGCATTGCAATAGTTCGCCGTACAGACATTCAGCTTGTTGTAAACCAACTTCGAAGGTCTTCTGGATGGTGTTAATGATGAAATCTCTCATGTTCTCTAACACCGACTGTTCTCCAGTTTCTGATGCATATCTAGTAAAACAAAAACTATATAAATACGGCCAAGAACATTTATAACTCCCTCCTCCTTAATCCTCCGTTGGGCGAAGCCGATCTCACAGGCACAACAATTATAGTCCTATAGTTTTTAGTCTGATTTAAAGAGGAAACAAATTTTTTCTATAATTTTTGAATAAAATTTATTTCTAAACATTCCAATAAAAAAGAATGATTTTGATTTTCATCTTAGATTTAATTAGAAAAAATGTAATCATCAATTTTTTCAATGAGTCCACAAAGCACACCGCGCCCGATCTAAGGAGTTTTTGAGGGGCGCCCGACGAAGGGTTAAGAATAAAAAATACGAATATAAACAAACCATGCATCCACATAAATATAACACCAAACCCGAAATATTCCGAAATTGACGGCAATAAATGCGTTTGTGTGGCAAATGTCAAAAGACAATGCCAGACCATTTTTACATAAATTGTTTGAGAAACGACGAATGAATCATCTTGTCAAACTGTATGAAAACTTTTAGTCAAATGTCTGGTTATGGGTAAGTTAAAAAAATTTCATTGGATCCCACATTAGTTAATTTATTTCGACTAAAGGATTATTATTATAATTCTCATATATGGTGAAGTACACAGTCGTCGAAGCGAAGCCGAAGCGACCACACGTATCCTGATGATGTCACGTGAAGTGGCGAAACGCGTCGAGATAAGTTATTGAATGTCGGTGGAGGTTATTTTCCTTCATCAACCTAATGTAGCAGGAACTAAAGGCAAAATAATTTTAAATAATTTCCTTTAAGTACATTCACTTGAACGTTTGAAGTCAAAAATATGGCCATTGAGAGTCAGTGGTAGTATGGACTAGTGTCACCTACTTGTGTACAAAAGCAATCAAGTCAGCAGCCCTGCCACTTCCGTCGCACACGACGACCGGCACAGGAGGAGTATCAGTCACATACTCCAGCACAGCTCGAACCGTGTTGGTGCCGCCTTCGATAACCAAACACACAACAGGCGTTGACGAGTGGGTGTCTGTAACATTTCAAGCGCACAAAATATTTTTAAAATTCCCCAGAAACTTATATAATACCTATACAAATTTGTTATTTATACTAATATAATAAAGAGGAAACATTTGGTTGTTTGTTTGTACGTAATGAATAGGCTCCGAAACTACTGGACCGATTTGAAAAATTCTTTTACCATTAGAATCGTACATTATCCCTGATGAACATAGGCTATAGAATATTTTCAAAAACGTTTGGGATTCGTATGAAAACTTCAATAATGTAACCCAAAGTGTGAAAAAAAATTGACAATAGAGCAAAGTGATGTGACATCAATATTTACAAAAAAGTTTGCGATACCATATGTCTAACTACTTTTTCATGTTAAAATTTTAACTTCATAATACTTTATATTTTCATTATTACGCAGACGTAGTCGCGGACAACTGCTAGTCTATAAATAAAGTAGATATTATCAGGTATAAAATATATTTTTTATGAGCCAAAAAAATCTATACATTTCTAATGAACGCCCTCACGCTTATATTGATAGTCCATTAACAGTTTACGAGAGTTTTCAGTTTACAACGCTGTATATAATTTACGATACAATGCGATAGAATTTACTTGTTTTAACCTTTAGCTACTGAGGTGGATTTAATTTCACGTAAACACTGGCGTGGGGTCTCAGAGTCCCATATATATATATGTGCTTGTATTTAAAAATCTTTAGGATTTAGTGTTTAATATTTAGCTTAGTGAATGTATTTAAATAAAATAAAATAATTTTTTAAATAATTTATTCGTATATAATTAACTATAATTTCAAGATTTTAGACAACACTTGAGATTACAAATCAGCAAGAATAAATAAAATTATTTTAAAAAAATCAACAAATTAACTAATTAGAGTAATTTAAAAAAATATATTTTCTCAAAACCTGAGGGGCCCCCATCTCAGTAGATAAAGGTTAATAATAAAAGTAATATTGGGTCTGAGAAAAACTTAACAGCATTTTAAATGGAATTCAATTTTCTTATATTGTGATTTTTTTTAAATATCAGTCTTACATGTGACTGTAGTCGCTGTGATGTCAAAGCTATAAAGTACATAATATACATTAGATAACAATACTATATACTTAACGTCATCACGAGCTAACTTGCATAAGCAACAACAGCTGGCTTGATAATCATTTTTTTTATTTACTTTTAGTAAATGAGCTCCAATAGAGCGCTTTTACTCGTCAATACAAATACAAATATAAATAAAATAAATTTATTAATTTAATAATTATCAATTTGATTTAGCTGCTGTATACTGGCATTGTCCACTTACATACTAATGTCATAATAATATATAATAAATCTACTATGATGTAGAAGAATAGCTGCTGTATAGGGGCATTGTCATCTTATTTATATATTCATGTCATCCCATATATTATATACCTAAGGGTATATGCCATAGATTATGTCCAAGCTTTTTTATCAGTTCAAATAATGTTATACTTAAAAGAGGTGAAACTATCTCAGTAACTCGAACTTAATTTAGATATAAATTTTTGAACTTGTATTCATACAGGTGAAGTTACAGCTGTATTTCGTCAGATGAAATGCTCGAAATGTACAATTTTATTATTACCTACAGCATGAATGGATAATGATATTGGTGAAATACCTTCTGTCGATTTTATGGTTCGGCTTTGATCTTCGAAAATGTATTAAAAAAGGTTCTTATAAAGAAATATATATATATGTATATGTACCAATATTAATGTATAGTTAATCAACAATATATTTTAATCATCGAAACTTCATTACAATATTCACCCTTCATTTAAAGATAAGCACTAATATACCTAGCTACTAATAATAACATTATATTATTGGCGAGTTTCTTGTGATTTCTTCTTGTCATGTCTTTTCGAAATCTCATAGATTATGATCATGCGCAAGAGTCTAAACTTTTTGACCTTTTAATTTTAAAAGTAAATAGTTACAATTCTAAAATGAATCTCTATAGGAAATAAAGTACACAAATAAGTCAATAAAGTACCATTATTAAGGTTTCAATAGCTCGATATTCTGCACGTCCATTCTCGTAAAAAGCAACGAATGAGCCCTTAACTTTGTCAGTAAAAGCTTTCACTATTTTTTCCCCGAATTTTTTATCAATCTTCTATATACAATGGAGTTTGGTTACGTCAAAATGTTTTTGTATTACGCCGGGGATACAACGCTAGTTTTTAAATTAATCCTGTAAGCTTGTTACTAGAACTAACTTAATTTTTAGTTTACCTAGCATCGTAGTTTTATAATGACGAAAACAGTTGATAGCTAAAGCCCAAGTGTAAGACAGGCCAAGTGGACATCATGTAAAAGACAGTACCACACATTTCTCCATAAAATCACAAGGAGTTACGACCCTTTGCAATGTATTCCTTGTCTTCAAGCTGTGATGTCATGTTCAGCTTAATTCAACTCTCGCCTCTTGCTATCAAAAATATTTACCCGTGTATTTAATAAAATAAAGATAACGCGGAAGAAAATGTTGCGGTATTTTTTGGTGTATTTTATATTTAGTGTATGGTATATTCTAAGTCGGTGCGAGCAAAGCAAACTATAATTAAATTACAATTAGCATTGAAATTTAAGTAATCTATAGTAAAGCAGGAGTCCACGTCATGTACAAAATTAAATTCGTTTAATTTGATATTTATTAAGTACATATAGCTGAGATGGCGGTAGATAGAGAATAGTGCGGGTAGGAATAAAAAGGAATTACGTACAATAACAACATACATCTATAAATATACCCTATAAAGGTATATGGAATATAATTGCATAATCGACGATGGCGAATATAAACTACATTATTTTAGTGTAGGAATAGTAATTAATGAGATATGCCGCATGCCTGCCTTTATTTTAATTTTATGAATGTTAATATCTTAACTTTGGGGGTTGGTGTTGAAACTCCTAAACCTCCATGGTACGACCATACTCTGCCTAATGTTAAGCTATACTGGGTGGACTATGAGCGGCGACTGCTACTTTTACTTCTTATAACATATATTATTAACTGTCATATTAAAAATATATAGGACGTGAAAAGTTTAAGGTCCTAATCCAGACACAAAGCAATCTTAAAAGGGTATAAGATATGCGGGTTTTTGGATCATAAAATTGGTATTCTCCATATTGAAGTGATCTCCTAACATACGAAGAAGTTCTGATGGAGAGGGTGGTGCGTATATTATACGAAAGGGAAAACTTCCATAATACACGTCTCTGGTATTACATTATATTGTGTTTTTATGTGAATATGATTTGATTTCTACATACTATATACAATTCTTAACCTATATTTACAGTTTATTTCAATATATATAGTAAAACATTTTTGCAATGGGTTTTGTAATCCATTTCCAGTCTATGAAGCAGACAATAAATATAAACGCAAGGAATCCATGCCATATAGTAGTACCTAATGCGACCTTCCGGCTGTGGTTTATGTCCAAAATTTTTAAAACTCCAATAAACAGGTATCTAATGAAACAGTTCTAGGATTTAACATTGTAGATAAAAACGAAGGAACGTGGTATCTTTAAGAGTAAATACAAAAATTACCAGAAAGTTGACCGAGTCCTTCATTTATTCATATTCCTATTTACAACAGTACACACAGTTCAAGCCGGCATAGTGAAGGTGATTATTGTGACCATCCATACATCAGTTGCCTCTCATAGATCTAAATTCTACCTACCTTTTAAAGTTTACAGTCGTAAGTATACATTATAAAATAAAAGCTATTTAATCTTAGTACAATGTATGCATGGTTGCAACGAGCAGAAAAGTAATGGATTGAATGTAAAATCAATCCAACATGAAGCCGTCGCTACACTATATACAAAGAGATAAGAATTAATTTTGTAAACAAACTATTAAAGTTTAAACACTATAGATGCCAGGACAACATAACCATGTTCAAACATACTCAGACCCAAAACATTCAATAGAAAACTGCTAGACATAGAGACCGAGTATATAAATTATTTGATTACTATGCAATTTTCAGTGACATTTAATTGGACTAGAAATTTAGCAATTAAAAGAACGACACCGTGATTGGTGGATTTTTAACAAGACATTGCATATGACGTAATACTAGACGCAAAATTATTTACAAAATTTCCCAAATCAATTGATGCATACTATAATAAAACACGAAAAAATAAAACTAACTCCACACAGCGGGAGCAGAGATCAAAATTGTTCATCCGTATATTTCCTTTTACAAAGCAAAGACGGATTATAGTTTCCTTCCATGTCAATTCTATCAGATGAGTTCTCTGTTTAGAGCTGTCGATTGTGTATAATATGTTTATTTCTAGACAAGAGGCATATAGGTCGACACAGGAAAAGGCTTGTATTATTTTATTCTAGACTCATTTCAATGCAAAATAGATTTTTTCCTTGTGCAATGCATCCTATTTTCTAACATCATCCGTATATACACTTGGATTTGTCAAAATACAAAATTATACTTAATATTATTTGATTTTTGAAAAAAATATTTACTTTTGGTAATTGGATTCCAATAAGAGTGCTTTTACCCGTCAAAAGAAATACAAATATAAATTATTACAATTTGATTTAGCGTCTATATACTGGCATTGTCCACTTACATACTAATGTCATAATAATATATAATAAATCTACTATGACGTACACAATAATATGCAGCAACTGTAATAGCGCTTGTTCATTTCAACAAAAGATGATGTATAAGACTGTTAAAGAACTTCACAGTTATATTTAACTAGCTGTTGCTCCCGACTTCGTTCGCCTAGTAATTAAGATATAAAATACTATGAAGTTTAAATTTAAACATAAAAAAGTAGTTATTGTGACACAACTGCAATAGTTAGACATATGGTATCGCAGACTTTTTTGTAGATATTGATGTCCTCTATAAAACTGTAGTACATCACTTTGCTCTATTGTCAATAATTTCCGCAGCGTACGCAATATAATAATTTTTTTTCACACTTTGGGTTACATTATTGAAGTTTTCATACGGATCCCTAACGTTTTTGAAAATATTCTATAGCCTATGTTCATCAGGGATAATGTAGGATTCTAATAGTAAAATAATTTTTCAAATCGGTCCAGTAGTTTCGGAACCTATTCAATACATACAAACAAACAATCAAATGTTTCCTCTTTATTATATTAGTATAGATCATGAAAAACTCGCTGTGATTTCACTAAATAACAACGTACTAAAATCACTTTATTTACGTTCGAAGTGGTGAATTATTACCATGTTATTTTTTGGATTTGAATGCAGTAGCTAGAATAATTTTAAAATAACGCGTTTTCTAGTTTATATATATGCTACGTATCACAAAACACACTATCAAAACGCAATAATCATTTGTTCTGTGTGATCATTTAAGGCGAGCTATATATATATATATATATTATATTTAACGAGCTATATTCAATATCAAAATAATAATAGTAATAATCAATAGTTTTAAAGCAAAACTCACAAGGATGCAGTTTTTGCGCAGCGATATATTTCTCCAACTTTCTTCGTAGTACAATTTCAGCGCCATAACGACCAAACGACCCATTGTCTACCAGTAAGAAGTAGGCGTGTCTGTTGTTTAATACGGCTAGTTTTGATCTAAAAGAGATGGTTTACATATAATGTATTGAATAAATATTGGCATAATAAAACGTTTGAAGAAAACAAAAATCAACTTAAAATGTATTGAGGATAGTTTCTCAGTTTGCCGACGATTAAAGAGCTCAAACGCATTTGGTATTTTTATCATATAACATATATCTACGCGCATATCTTACAATATAACGACTAAAACTATATTATTTGTGGACATAAATTACCCTTTTGTTGGCAATTTTTTAAACTATAAAATCACAATCTTCTCATTCCAGCATTTCCATAATAAATCTCAATAACATTAAACCCAGCACAATATTTACCTAGGAGAAGCGATCGCATGATATGGAACATCACGTCCACGACCAACGAGTTCATTGGCCCCTTCAACGATACCCCAAGGAGCTATACCGATGCTCACGACTCTACCAGCTCGTTGTGAACGCTCCAGTTGAAGTGCGTCACCTACTTGTCGAGTTACACCTGTAAAAACAAAGGTCAGAATTAATCTAAAGAATACTAGAACTTATACCTTATGTGGATTATTTTTTAACGTCATAAGAAAATTAATTGAAAAGGTTAATTCAGCGGTTCTCAAAATTTTTTGGCGAAGGAAAAGCCTTAATATAATTACAAAAAACTGATTCATATGTATTTATG
>JAPWLS010001177.1:0-36292 GCA_028551675.1 Tineola bisselliella
AATATAATGATATTAAATTATCATACGAATAATACATATGACCGGCTGTTATTTATATAGTCGGAAATAGCTTTCATAGCCAAAAGTTTTCGCTTTTATATTGATTTGATTCACATGAAAAATAAACTAAACACTTTCACTATGATTTCTAAAATTCTCAACACAACAACTAAGAATCTACACGAACAAACTATGCACAACTTTTCTTAAAAACAATTGCTATTTTGTAGATCCATGATCAGAGGCGGGTTTACCTATAGTGCAGAGTGTGTAGTGCAGACGGGCGTAGAGTGCTGCTTGCGACATCATCATTCGCGGCGGACGCTTTCAAACATGCTGCGCCCAACGCACTTCTAAATCAACATTAAAAATTTTGACCTAGGCTAGGCTAGAGTCGCCCCTGCCGGTGATGTAATATATTTATAGTGAGATTTGGCCTAGATATCAAAAGGATTAGGTATGTAAGTGTTAGTCAGATAATAAAACTAAAAGCTGTTGTTGATAAGAACATAAAATGTCCATAAGAGACTATTAACCTTTATCTTCAACAAAAAAGTAGCGTTTTTACTTTTTAGTGAAGAATATCGTGCTTCGAAAGCTATAAAACTATCGTGACGAGATTGGTGCAAAGGTTTCGATAATTATATTATTTTTTACACATTTTTACTATCACATTATGTCAAAATCAATATCAATACTCTTTTTTCGCATAGATCCTTTAGGCTCTTACGCACAGTCAAAATATACGGAAATCTCGCAAAGGCATATAAGAATAGAATAGATATAAGAGAAGAAATTCGTCAATCATAGCCTGTACAATATAATGTTAGTATGTAGGTTATTCTTAACTGTAAATTTATCATCCTCAAAAATTTCGTTCAATTATATGGGGTTAAGACAAAAAAAGGTCTTAAATTTTTGGAATGTTGAAATGTCTGAGGGCGACCAATAACAAACGTGACTGGAATATAAAGCGGAAAGTAGAAATAAAAAAGACTCTATGAATCATGGAAATTGCCTCTGAGATAAATATAATTTTTGCTGTCTCCGATTCTGCCTTTTTTTTTTTTGGAAAACGGTCTCAAAGTAAAATATTTAAATATTTATTCGTATAAATTTACTTAGTTCTATTTTTAGTGTCTCTGTATATATATAAGTCAGTACTATAAAAAGATCTGAAATAAATGTATTTTTATTACTAAAACTAACGAATTTAGAACTGTAGCGGTCGCCTCTACAAGTCAAAAGTACTTATCTAAGAAGATTTTAGGTTCTGACATTTATTCTGTCACTGTCATCTTTCTTGTTTTTCTTTTCCTTTATTGCCACAATGCATTATGATATTATATATTTTGAATCTATTTTAATCCGCATTATATCACACATCAGTTTCTCTAAAGAACAATTAGCTCGCCAACGTTATAAATGCTCTTTCGAAATGAGAATAGCAATCTAAATGGGTCTTGACTATTTTTCATCCGCCTCAACAGTCGAAGGTATCGAAAATTAGTGAAAAGGTCAAACGTCTGGCATGAAACGTACCATTCTCGAAAAAAATTCGTTTTTGAATTGGATTGAATTATGAGACGAGTGAAACAATAATGAACTTATATAATAGTCAATAATAATAATTAGTCTTTCATATTTGTTGTTAGTAATTTAAAAGACATTTTCAAACACGTGCGGCGCGATAATATTTTTTAAAAATACATATAATAGCACAAAAATGAAAAGGGAACTCGGGTACATTTATCGAGAGACACGAATAATCTTTCAAAGAGCCACAGAGCCGCCCCTGATCGTGATGTAACGTATAAGTATTCAAATATATTGATATGCGTGCATCTGTTATTAGTGTCATACATCACTGGTGCAGGTTAGGCCTTAAATGAATGCGGGTTTAAAAGGCTTATAATACATCTACGGAAGCTCAGTTCAACGTGTACTTTATAAGTTTTGATTAATTTTAAATACTTTTTGCGGCTTTTTATTGCGTTTATTTTTAATATTTTTAAATCTTCATATCGATATGAAATGAAATGAAATGAAATGAAAATCGTTTATTAGCATAGGCACTAAAGGCGTGCACTTGCTCATCGTTAGACTCTATCGTGACTTCGGGAAGGCGTATGGCGAGAAGAATATCACAAGAAACTCGTCAATCATAGCCTGTACATAAAGTAATAATAATAAAAAAAAACTGAATTTTAATTCAGAAAAAAAAAGTGAATAACAATTTATAAATCATATTACACAGTGGTTACAATAAATGTCAAATTAATAACATATATGTATATAAAATACATGTATATGTCCAATAATATGTATATAAAAATATTTTTAAAAAATTAAATAAAAAAATATATAGCTACCTATACAACATTAAAAAAATACAGTAAAAAAAAATAAAATAATCCTTCTAGTAAGCCAACAGTAAGTCAAGCTCAAACACTAGTTTAACCACGCATTTCCATCGCTCATATAATCAATAATTCTGTAATAAGCCTTTTTAATTAGCGTCTGCTTTACAATCTTTTTCAGAGCAGGAGTGGGCAGACTTGTTAAGTCATTGGGCAATTTGTTATACATTCTGATCCCCACACCTATAAACGATTTACGGGTTTTTGACAAGCGAAAATAAGGTACTGCCAATTTGTCACTGCTTCTAGTATTTCGAGATTGTATATCAGAATTTCTATTAAAATAATTCTTATTCCTATGTACATAAATGATATTTTCGTAAATAAATTGTTATGCAACTGTGAGGATGTTAAACTCCTTGAATCGTTCCCTAAGTGAGGTACGGGAGCTCAGATAGTTTATAAACATCGTGAGTGTGGCGAGATGTTCTTTATTTTTTGCTTTTGCCTAGTGTTAAACAAAATTTATAATAATAAATATCATAGTTTAAATTGATTTTTCTAACGAAATGCTATATCGTATTAAAAACGAATTGGTTTTAAGAGTGTTCGCTTAACAATATACCAAACTAAAATTACCCTTTCTCATTTTATCGGTTTTATTTGGGAACGTGATGAATTTATGATTTATGTAACAGATGACTGGGTTTGTTAATTAAAGTTTGTAAAAGTAACTGTTAGTTTCATTCATTTTATAGTTTCTGCTTATCTGTATTTATTATAATTTTAGGGATTATTACAAACAGTTTTAAATATACTTTCAAAAACAAATATTTTTATTTATGCTTCATTATACTCTACCAATAACGGATTACAAATAAGACACCTTCACTATCCCGGCTTAATGAGATGCACAATATAGTCTACTAGGGGCATACTCTTTTTGGTATATCGTGTCCTGAGAACGAGTTTTGTAAAATTTTTGTTATTATACAAAACTAGTAATTATGACTCTGGCAACTGCTACGAAAAAATCTACAGAGGCAGCCATCCCCACTATGCCGGCTTACAGGGCAGGTTACGCATGAAAATGGTGGTGTAATACCTGTATCAATTTATATCTATTCATATCTATATATATAAAAGGAAGTTGTGTTAGTTACACTAATTATAACTCGAGAACGGCCGAACCGATTTGGCTGAAAATTGGTGGGGAGGTAGCTTAGGGCCGGGGGAAGGCTTTAGGATACTTTTTATCCCGTTGGATATGAAGGAAAATCGTGTTAGTGGCACTATTTATAACTCAAGAACGGCTGGACCGATTTGGCTGAAAATTGGTGAGGTGGTAGCTTAGAACCAGGAAACGGAGATAGGATACTTTTTATCCCGTTCGACTGCGTTCCCGTGTGGCGTGACTTAATACGTCAAAGGGAATAAAAGTTGTTACATAATTAAAATACAATTGTCACTTATGTCATTGTGGTTGAAAATAAACAGCTTTTCATGTTAAAACTGCATTTATATTTTATTCATAATGCAAATAACGATGTCGATCGGCAAGTTTAACTTCGATGTTTTCAACCCCTACAATGAAGATTGGGATTATTGTATTGAACAATTATTATGGCAAGAAAACGTACGTACTCTCGGAAAAAGTGTGTTTTGTAAAAAGACATCGGGAAGAAAGTGAAACAATCTATCAGTTTTCTTTACAACTACACCCTTGGAGACTATCACGATAATTTAGAGGAATGTCCACCCAGAGGCAAACGTTGTAGGTTATGCGGGAAGAACAACCACTTCTCAAAAGTGTGCATTAGTAGCGGCAAAGCAATGCATAAATAGTTTCGAATGAGACGCCTAGCACGACACAACACGTCTAGCGAATCTAGCGATAATGAAAGCAACCAAACGTATCCAGTGAATAAAAAAGATTCGCCAACTAAGGTAATGATACCAACTAAGTGAAATGTTGTTTGGAAGATAAATGCGCACTACGTTTGATCTTCTTAAGTCAAGTGTTAAGGAAGATCTTGAAAGAGTTGGGTTATTCCAAGAACTCAAGCCATCAGTTAAAGAAACTATTCCGCCAGAATATTCGATTGGAGACATGGTCTGGGTTAACAAATCTATAGGAAAAGGCTCTGAACCAGGGAATACATCAAAACGCACCGGGCCTTACTCCTATCAAGTTGAAATGAACAATGGAGTAATCAAACGGAAACACTCTGATCAACTTAGGCGAAGGGAAACTAACGATGAGAACAACGATGATAAGGATGTCATTCGTAACGATAACAGTTTGGAAACGAAAAACGATACTGTGAGTAACAACAAGAAGCCGAAGAATTATTCCTATTATAGTCGTGGATCAAAACGAGGTAGGGGTGATGTCAATGATCATGTTTTACCGGACGCGATGACTTATCAACCTGGTGCATCAACTCAAATCACACAACAAAGATTATCAGATGGACACGGAGACAAATCTCCTAACGCTCAACAGTAGAATCTTGAACAGCGGGAGCCTCACCCTCAACGTCTGCAGCATTAAACGAGGCACCACGTCGTTCCACACAACGACGTAAACCTCCTGCGCGTTTCGGATATTGAGCTTTCAGGAGAAGTAATGTTACATAATTAATATTCTAGGCTTAAAATACTATTGCCAATTATGTCATTGTGATTGAAAATAAACAGCTTTTCATGTTAAAACTGCATTTATATTTTATTCATAATGCAACAAAAGTCATTATAAAACGTGATATACCAAAAACGTATCTAAGATGGAATAACAAAACGGAAATGACAACTAAACAAATACAAATCACAAGGCCAATCTTTGAAAGTTTGTGGTCTGAATCTGGAAAATCCAAGTGTTTCCCATGGTCAATTATATGTGGCAAGTTCACGGGTCGGAAAACCATTTGCGTTGTTTGTTCTTGCACTTGATAATAAAACAAAAAATGTCGTGTATCCCAAGGTGGTTAACTAAAGAGTGCAACATATGCAACAAAATACATGAATAATAAAGAATCATTAAAATACTTGATTTTTTTATTTGTTTTTCCTAATAAAAAATTGAACTTAATCAAATCCAAAATCTGTTTATTTATTGCTTATAAGGCGGAACAAAGTTCGCCGGGTCAGCTAGTTGTATATAAAGAAAACTCATAGATATATGTGGTATAGATGACCTACCCTAACTTACTTGTGCATAATTTAGATCAGACATTTAAAAAAAAAAAGAAAATCGAACCCGGATCCACTACGTAACAGAGTTGAGTATGATATATAATGTAGGTATATAAAAAAAAAAACAAAATACATATTGTGTTCCAAAATTCAAATTTCCGATGTAACCCAAAAAGACAAATGAAAGTGTGATGTGCTGGTGACCTCTCCCATATATTAACAACAGAGAAACGTAAACTATTCTATTCTATTCTTGAAAATTATGGCAGTAAAGCGGTTAATTACCATCATCAGACTGCCTACGATTTCTTTATAGATTTCAAATATTACATATATTCTTCGCAAGACCCAAGTCAATATAGGCTTACTTCAAATTTGAAAGAAAATATAAAAAAATATCTTTTCAAGCATGACACCTAAATACAAAGGAACTTTAAAACAAATTGCAATTCAGCAAAGTGCTTCTGGGACCAACGTAAGTACTAATTTCCGTAGCTATTAGGTGAACTTTGAAAGCTTTGTGTCTGATCGATCCTACGGGAATAATTTATTTGTTTTTTTTTTTACGTTTATTCTTTTATTTTATCGCACGAGATTTTATGTAATATAAATAAAGATATAAATGTCTACTTTTTCATCACGCATTTAAGAAATAAATACAGTAATGAAATACATTTTTCAAAGGATTCTTGAGGCATATAAAGTTTCGTGTTTTGTTCGATTAAATCCATGATAGATATTATCTTTGGGGATCAATATGTTGAACGAAATTCGATTGAAATGGAAATTTTAAGTACTCCGTTTTAAAGGCGTGCCACATAAGATTGTTAGGTTATCAAATACCGTAAGGCTTTAGGTGTCGCTGAATATGTAAAACTAAAAATAAAACCTGATCATGAAGAAGGTTTTTACTAACAATACTTAATATGGTTTAACTTAATTTTCGGTTAAAACAGTTAACAAACCAACACATAAAAGTAACAATTACACTTTAAAGAAATTAAGCGAAGTTTAGTAACCTAATAGTTGTGTTAAACATATCTGAAGAAAACGTTATACATTATAATTAAATACGAATGCCAGTCTGCTGCTCAAACATTTAAATAAAAAAATAATAATAATAATAAAATATTTAAATGTACCACTCTGTTATCGTTCAAATATTTTCGAGTAAAAGTAAACAAAGTGTACTCTTTCTAAAGTATCAATAATGCTCGAAAGGGATACATGTATGGCATATATAAATAAGTGTTTAAATAAACCCTAAATGTTTTGGATATTTCCCATAGATTTACAACAAAACGGTTTGCTCCATAATAAATTACTCTAAACCATTATATATTATTTCTAGTTCTATTGGCAACATATATAGATATACATTCAAATAAAATTAAACTTAAAGGCGTTCAAAGTAAAATAGTTAATTTGTATAGCCACGTGTGAGAGGATGCGACCTCCTTCCGTAATAGCGTTGGTCGGAGCGGGCTAATTAATTTTATAAGTCACCTCTAACAGATGTTCTATTTTTCTAAAGATAATCACTTTTGTTATTCTAATTATGAGGTTTTATTTTTAATTTAGATGAAAAAAACATCAGTGCAAACTAAACATTAATTAATTTAAAAAAAGACGTGTACGATAACCATGTATTATAGAGTAATATAACAACGTTATTTTTAAAAAACGCTTCCCGCTCTGCTTATAAAATACCAATGCATTATAAACAGAAAATCAAACATTAATATGATACCCCTTTCACCAAGTGCTACAATTTGATTCACATCTCTTTCCTTTTAATATCTCATATGTTGGTATCATATGTATACTCCGGTCTGGTGGTTGACCTGGGGATGGTATTCTGGGCTAATAACCACCATCAGCCTGCCTACTACTCTCTCTACCAGGCAACCAACCTTAGGGTAGTAGATCAGGAAGTAAATAGTAGGTTCCAAAAAAAAAACAAAACAAAATAAAATAAAATATACAAATGAATAATAAAGATATAAATATTACTAAATATTACAAAAAAATATACCCCTTCATACATATATACATATATACAAAAGTATGTATATATGTATGTATATGTTAAGTTACATTACAATATTTTTCATAGTTATCAGTACGTGCAAGTGACGTAAAAAAGTAATGCCACTCTTAATAAAGGATTATCCTCAGTCCCGTGCCATATCGGAGATTAGTAGCACTTGCGACTACTTTGAATGTCACATATATCACTTTTAGAATTCATTATTTAACTACTACATACTTTTTTAATATAATAATAATAATAATAGTAATTCCATTTGGCATTCTCTACCAGCCAATTATTAGGAGAGGAATGCGATGATTGAAGTGCAAAATTAATTATATACAGGGTATCCCGTAAGTAGTAGATCAAACGGAAACTGGAGACAGAAAGGGTCACGCCCTATTAAAAAAATATATTTAACTAATAGTTAAAATATAATGAGCCTCTTCTGTCTCCAGTTTTCGTTTAATCCAATACGTACTTACAAGACATCCAGGGACATACCTATATGTATATATTGTAAAATAAATTATATAATTAATGCATCTATATTCTGCATTTTAATGAATTATATTACATATTAATAGATTTAAAATCAAATACTAATCCACCTAAAAAATAATTTTGAATTTAAATTTCGAAGAGTGAGAAGAACTCTGTAAAAGCATTTTCACTATATCGTATTTGTCAAACGGACTCAACTATATTTATCATAACAAAGACCAGGAATATTGTATATCACTTGAAGCCAAAATCACCTTTATTTTTACTAGCTAAAGTCTACATTGCTATAGTAAGTAAACATTCTTTGTAGCTTTATTTATAGTAAAAAGGAACAAATCTATAATCATTTATTTTTAAGCCATATTTACACCAGTTGAAGGCGTTCAAAGAGAGAATTTTCTCTTAAAAGTACTTAAATAAATTTAAATTTCGAAACATATCGCTGGTTTAATAAACACTATATTAAAAACAAAACAATAATAAATAAAAATTTTCCTTGTATTGATGCGCATAGCACAGGGTAACTTAGCTTTGGTCAAGGCTTTGCCTATATATTAAATGTATGATAATAGTTGTAATATAATATATAATAGATATAATAAAATAGCAATTGACAATTTGAATCTGAGGAAAAAAGAATATCTTTTCATTATTAAATTTTCTAGAAATTTTCCTGGTTCTTTGTGTATGATTTATCCTTTTTTACCTTAGCTAATATTAACTCTATGAAAATCACGTGTATTTTGATGAAAATCTATTTTTATATTTCTAAATTTAAATATTTAATAATAAAATTATACAATATTATAATTAATAAAACAATGATTTCATGTTATGATCAAATATCATATTTCTGCTTAACATTTTCTAAAATTTAAATTTAATCATTAATATGTAGGTATTTATAATTAAATGTGGTTACTTTATATATTCATTTATTAAGCCTACCATCATAATTGCCTTAACACATAACATGATACAACTAACCGCTAATATTAGAAACCAAATGATATTTCAATTATAGGATAAGACATCATGTAACTCAAGATAGCAGATAAAATTACCCAAACATTAATAATACTAACAAAATAAACAATTAAATATCATTACATATATGACTAAAAGTAGGTACGTACATCAACATATTCGTCAGGCGACAGGGTGGGGCAGGTTGGGGCTCTTGCCCCACCCTGGCTCTGACCTGTAAGGTACCTAATCAAACCGAAAAAACTTAATATCTAGGTACTAACTATAATACTTAATATCCGTACGAAAGTTCACCGAGGTAAGACCGCGGGTGTAGTTTGCTAGTTACATATTATTTTAGACTGCTGCCCCACCCTGAGCCCATGGCTGGCTACGCCCATGATACCTACCTATTAAGTTCAGGGCATATATCTGCGACATATATAGTATATAGGTACCTATATATACCATGATTTTTGTAAAAGAAACACGTCAAATTTAATTGCGGAAGAGTAATCAGAAAGGACTCGTACTATATTCAATTTTCTGCTCTTAAAAGATAAATCTAATCCATCGTAGAAAAAAACATCGAATCGTAGAGATTTCTAAAGTGCTTTCTGTTCTATATCTCTATGTTATATTTTACAGAAAACATGTCTCTTCTGATTTTAAAAATATTTCAATAATAAATAAAGTAAATTAAATGTAAAAAAAAACAAAAACACACATTTTCGTTCAACTGTTTTATCAGTGCCCAGCTAATGTAGCTGAACCATTTAGCCTATGCTATTTTAGAGAAACTTATGCGAAATACCTAATAATGTGGATTAAAATGGATTAAAATATAATTATCACAATGCATTGTGGCAATAAAAAGACAAGAAAAAACAAGAAAGATGACACTGACAGACTAAACGTCAAAACCTCAAATCTTCTTAAATAAGTATTTTCGGCCTGTGGAATCGACCGCCACACTATAATAAAAATATAATATTAAGTTTATATATATATCGTATACGAGTAATAATATTGAGAAGATTCTAAAAGGAAATTAAATTCAGAGGAACCGTGTCTGAGCGTCGAAGGCGTGGAATCACAATCGAAATCTTGTTAAAATCTTTTAAATTCTCGACCGCTCTCTCGAAGTTTCTTTGTTATGCGGTTGTACCACTATTTTATACATTTTTAAGACCAGCTTGGACGTAACTCGAGTATAAGGAAACGATTGTCCTATTTGATACACAATCTTATTAAGGGAGCATTTCTGCCGGCTGCATAATTACTGTCACATGTCAAATTTTATTATATTTTAAATATCTGTAGAACTATTTGATAATCTCTTTAGACTGAATAGATATATGACAACATAATTATTTCCTCTTTTATTCAAATATGTATTTTGTTGCAAATATATAATAGTATTGGAGATATATTGCAGATAAAGAAATAAATTAATAAAACATAAAAAATACGTAATTTCTTTAATTGTTAAGGAAATATTAGAACTTTAAAAGGCACATTTCATTCCAAATAATTTCAGAAAGTATAAATAAAGTGAACGCCTTAACATTTGGCATGCGTCCAAATACGTAGTGGGTCAATTGGTATATAGGCCAGCCTTCCGTTTAAGCTTAACATTATTAGGATGAACGGAAGAAGAAATCTGTGAATTAGATCAATCATTGGATAAAATAGCACAGTACAGTACAAATAGTACATCTAAATGTACTATATATATTTTAGTTATTCCTATTTATGCAATAATATCTGTGGCGGTCGATTCTACAAGCCGAAAATACTTATTTTGTTTAAAAAGATTTGAGGTTTTGACGTTTAGTCTGTCAGTGTCATCTTTCTTGTTTCTTCTTGTCTTTTTATTGCCACAATGCATTATGATAATTATATTTTTAATCCATTTTAATCGGCAATATTATTACACTTAAGTTTCTCTAAAAGTACATCAAGCAGCTCAATGCAACTAGATAAATGACTTTTATCGATTATTTTCAGGCCCTTTAATGTAAGGAATATTTAATATATATTACAATAACACGTGAACTACTTTTCAATGTTTACATTCCAATAATATTAAAGATAATAGATAAAGGTTTAATTATTGAACCATAACCCGGATGTATAAGTCGGAATACCTACAATTCATCCGGGTATTCACAAACTCTATGAATATTTATAAATCACAGGAATTGTTCCCCGTATACATGGCAAATAGGTGTTGGGAACTTTGGTATTGTTAGAAATTTCATATTGATCGTTTCGTCTATGTATTCCTCTTTCTACAGGTCTCTGAAATATTATTTATAATAATACTAGATTTACCAGACCAGTCAAAATGACTGGTCTTGCAAAATCAAATTAAAATTCTTACTGCGTGTAACGTTTTCTTTAATTCTTCTAATCTTCTCTAATTCATAAAACAGAAGAATCAGTTTTATGAATTTTATATTATTTTATATATATTTTTAACAAATATACTATACTTTTTTGGTTTTGGTAGAAATAGGTATATTCAAGCTGGTAAATCTAGTGTTAAAGAACAAAATACTGTTGTAGTTATATAGCAGTTACAATAATACGTAAAATCTCCCGAAATAAAGATTTGCACTTGACTAGTTATAATATAAACAATCGTATATGTGAATAAATTCAAAGAAGCTATTTATGATATATAAACATCCTAATTTTAACTGCTACAAACCATAATGATACACCCAATTTGTTTTTATTACGTCATTCATATGGTAGCGATGGAATTCAGTCCATGAGCGAAAACAATTGCTACCATACAAATTTATCTAGTTTTAATAGTGTCATAGTGTTCTAAAAACCAATAACAGTCTGTCTAACATTTTATTTTTCACTTAATTGAGCTTAATTAGTGCCTCCCTATCATTAAGACTTGTGAATAGAGTAGCGTCTAACTAGCTTTCTTAAATTTTTAAAATGTTTTTTGACATGAGGGTTTACGTGTGAATTAAAATTTCTTATTAGGCTGCTGCTGCCCGATCGACATTGGCAGAATTGTCTTTGATAGATATTAATAAAAGAAGTTAAAGAGGAAAACGATTTTATTATTTTAAAATTATTCTCTTTTGCCTCCAACCAATTCATCATTCATTGTCATTTTATATTGCAGAAAAAAAGTTGTTTTTATCGTGAATAAAATATATTTAATTAGCTTTATTTTAAGCACTAAAGACTGTTTTAATTAAAAATAACGACAAAAATATTGTCTACAAAACCCAAACTTTATTTATAGTAATTTAAGATTTATTTTGACAAAAGTGAAGAATCTTAATCAAGAGCGAGATTTTCCCCGAAAGTGTACGCCTCTGTGGAACGCCTAACAAATCCCAGAGGTGTCGAATGAATACTAAAAGGGCATACGCCGCTCCACGTGGCAGATTTCTCTACAGGAAATTACATTTCCTAACCGATTTCTATCCCAAAACACCCACAACTAATATTAATGAGTTTAATTTATAGTCCAGTAACTATTTTCGTAATTAAGTTCTGTTGGTGCGTGTTTGCATAACTTCTTTTATTGCTCATTCATTATTATAACGTTAGGAAACGCGTGCGGGTTGCGGTAGATACAGAAACGATTCCTTATGGCATGCGTTTTAGAATAACCGTTTATTATGTAACTTAAGGCCCACTATTCACGGTATCATAACTTTACTATTAATCTAACTAGATATCTATCTAACAGTAATACCCATGAAGTGACTAAGTCGCGTTTCAGGAACAGTTTGAAAGTAACCAAAATTTGGACAGAGGACATTCGTCTCCTGTCTGTGGTAACAGTTATCTCCACTCATGAGCCGTACTCTAGCTGAACATCACTCCTTATATATTTTATATTATACTGACAGAGAAATCTAAATATAATAAACAACATAAATCAAAAGAGAGAAAAATTGTACGTTCAGAAAACATTCAATAGAAGTTTAAAAGTAGGATGAAGCTCGAACATTTTTATACAAACAATGTATGTAGCATTCTAACAAAGTTTGAACATGTTTTAACCTAAATAAGGTGGTTTATATACAGGAATCCAATGTGGTTCTAACAAGTAAAATAGCATGTAGTACCGAATATGACCGGATGTGGTCGTGTATGTACACTTAACTTCATTAAATTTCCACATAATTAAAGACAATCCAAAACATATAAATACACATACAAAATAAATTCCTAGTTTTTTTTTACAATAATGATATAATATTTATTTCTAATGGGAATCCAACTCGAAACCGTTAAGCAGTCTAACTACTGGACCATAGAGTGGTGAATAATTCAGTCAAATCAAAACTTCAATAAAAGGTGTACCACAAACATCACAGTCGTATCTAATAGAGCGATATATTATATAAATATTAATAATTAATGCAAGAACATTAAAAAAAAAAGGTTAACTGGCAGAAAATGCCTTTAATGTCATTAAGATTTTTGGTACAATAAAGAATTTATTATAATATTATTATTATTAAACAGTAATAACATGTGTGCGAAGCTCAAATGAGGAGAATGTAGCTGATTGCGTTGCGAGTTAAAAACTTCGTGAAATGCTGTTTGTATACAAAGTTATTTGTTTTCGTTACAACGAAACTTTCATTTACTATTTCAGACTAAACGAATGTTAACTTTGCGTAAATTCAAACGTTTCATTTCTTTTTTTATTTATGTATTTGTTGTTAATAAGATACTATGACTTACAATGTAAGAGTCAAGCGATGCCCTAGGAAATATGTAGGGGAGACCTAGGTGAGTTATGACAGAGGAGTGTTGTGATAGAGACGATTTCTCCCTACCTATAATAGTTAGGGAGTTAGCAAAAATGCTCGTTTACACTAATTTTTAATTAATTTTTTTGGAAAATTAATTAATGAACTTAATGTTTTGGAAAGGGAAGGAATGTTGCTACATTAATTCATACAGGTCATAAATGTGAAATGTTTCTTGAGCGAGATATGTCCCTTAATGTAAAAATTGCCTCCCCTACATGCGTGACGTCACTGAAATAAAAACAATAAACATAGCGTTAGATCGATTAATATCTAATCCAATTAACTGAAGTAATCTTAGAACGCGTGGGGACAGCACTAGTGTTCGAGAAGAAGGCTACGTTCGGAGTCAACAATTTGTTGATATATTTGAACTTATTTTTTAATTAATAGGTAATTCCACATACATCATCATCATCATCATCACCACATACATCCCATATACATTCCTTCTTGTGTTATAATTATTTGTATGTGTTTCTAACATACGCTTCAATGGATAGTGATCTAAAATTCAAATATATCGGCTTTTATATATTTTTGAACACACGAGTAACTTCTGATGGATGTATATTACTTCAATTGAATTGGTCCTTTGATATATTGCCCATTGTTCCGTGTGATAGTGAAAAATTAGGATTTTTCAGCCTGAATAACTACGGCGATTAAAGAAGCCATTTTTATTATCCGAAAACTCTATAAATTCACCGAAAATATCCATTAAAATTCTTCTTAAACATTCCGAAATTCTTAATTAAGATTAACATTTTTATGTTTAAAGTTGTTTATAAAAAATGTAGTTGGTTTTAATAATAGAAATAATAATATTTTTTTTATAGATTATTTCAAATATGAAACTTTTGCTAAAATTGCAAATAAGTAATTTCAATTTCATTCAAATTGTTTAATAACTTATTTTGAAATATCACTTGTGATTGGTGTATTTTCAATCAATGTTTTTAAAACAATTTCACGGAATGATCGATGTGCAAAAATAAAACGCAATCAGAATCATAAGCTGCGTTTCCTTGACACGGTCTATTTGATAAATACACTCAAGACCAATTTTAGACAAACATATTAAATTTTTTAAAAAATAATATTCCTCAGCATTTAGGGTATGGAGTTATAACGGCAAGAGCTTGAACTCTAATTAGAATCAAACACGAGTCTCACTACGAACCCACGTTCCCTCATCCTTACTAATACCCTTTTTAAATATATTTAAAAATATTATATACAGTAGGTATCTTTACAATACTTTTTCAGAAATTTTTTTTTCACTAAAGTTTTTCTAGTCGGCTTTTAGCCCTAGGGCCTAATAATAACTAATTAATACAAGGCGATTAACAATTGTCTGCCTAATAAATTGTATAAGCAAAAATAATACAATTAATTAGACAGTCAAATCGGTGGTTAAATAAAAAATAATGGTCTGATAACATCGCACAAAAGTGTAGCAAACATCCAATCGTATACCGGAACACTCATTTCAAGAGAGAACTTCTGTTGTCGTACTTCCAGTTCCGAAGTCCATCACGAATGAGAGGCGGATATCCGACTTTCTAAAGTTGCGCACAGACTTCGCCTGTAACACAATACTAATATTAATTGTAGTAATCGCTACTTAATATTATAAATGAGAATGTGAGTTTGTTTGTTACGTGTTCACGCAACAACTACTTAACCGATCATCATGAAACTTTGTACACATATTTTTGGAGGTGCTAAAACTAACATAGGATACTTTAAAAAATATATATTTTACTGTAGTTTCCAACTGACTATAGTTTCAGCTGTTTGGAATCATATTGATTCATTTCTATTGAAATGTTCTCTGATACTTATTTAATGACTTAAATGCGAGCGAAGCCGCGGGTAAAAGCTAGTTATAAATAAAAGTTATATTGTTAAATAGACTTGTTAATTAACATTATTATATATAATATGTAATTTATTTGTGGTAGGAATTGTCTTCGTTTATGGACCGCACTTAACACAAGACAGAATGCGATCGCATAAAGAAATACTATTAAAATATATGAAATAATGTAATGTCTACTCATTTTTCAGAAGATGGTTTCTTTAAAAGAATTTCTGCGAAAACAGTTCTTATGAAATAAGTTTTTTGTAGTATTTTGAATCATTAACCGGTACTCAGCAAAAGCATTTCTTTCATCTGTTAAAAGTGAATGTAAAAATCGTAGGTATATAAAAACGTTGCATAACATAAGATCTAAAATAAATCTACAAAGCTCTTAGAAGTCCAGTGGTAAAGTTTTAAATAGATTTGGTCTTGGAGACCCACTTCGTGATGTCGTCCATCCCGTTAATGTTCTCTCAAAGTGTAGGAGTCAAAATTGAGTAAAAGTTCTTGAAACCTAGTTCGTTGCGATTGCTGGCTTCTTTAGCTCTATAATAGTAGTTTCCGCTATTTACATAAATACATATGTTATATTTATTTAATATTATTACGAAAAAGACATTTTAAATAATCCCTACTAATATTATAAATGTGAATGTGAGTTTGTTTGTTATGTTTTCACGCAACAACTACTTAACCGATCATCATGAAACTTTGCATACATATTTTTGGAGGTATTAGAAGTAACATAGGATACTTTTTATTAAAAAAGACTGACTATAGTTTCATCTGTTTGGAATCATATTGATTCATTCAAGCCGCAGGTAAAAGCTAGTATGAGTGTATTTATACTAATATAATAAAGTGGAAATATTTGATTGTTTGTATGTATTGAATAGGCTCCGAAACTACCGGCCTTATTTGAAAAATTCTTTTACCATTAGAATTCTACATTATCCCTGATGAACATAGGCTATAGAATATTTTCGAAAACATTTGGGAGCCTTAAAGATGAAATTTGGCAGGGAGGTAGTTAGTAGACGTAATAGACGGGTGTGATAGGCATTTTTTGTTGATTGAAATATGAAACATCATTAAACTTCATAATAGTTTATATCTTCATTACTACCCAGACGTAGTCGCGGGCAATCCTAGTATAACAATAAAAAAATAAATGCTATTAAATAGTTTTAAAGTATCTTTATATTTCATTTTTGGTCACTCATTAGATTACCTATTGAGGGGATATGTGCAAAGCAATACTGATTGGAATAGAAGCAATAGTTAACCCATATAACTCACTCACTCACTCACTAAAATTAATACAAGAATAAAATGACAGAAATGGTATAAAAATTAACCCCACTACATGCAGTACAGCTCTTCTGAACAAGAATGCACTCGGGTTATAAGAGACATTGATAGTATCAACGCATTCAAAAAGAATCTCAATATATTTCTAATAAATAAGTTCAATTGGTGAATTTATGAGTGACATTTTGTAAGTTTATATTTAATTTGACATTATTTAGCATTTAAGGTTGACATAGTAAATTTTAATTGTATTGAATTATTTGCATGCCATATACAATGTGTAAAATATGTGATACTACTAACATTACTTTTCCTAACCATATTTATGGCAAATAAATGAATTTGAATAAAATAAAATACATTTATCTATATTGACATTATAAAAGTTTGTAAAAATATATTTGCTTTTACAGCCTGTTTATTAAGAAACATTCGTAGCAGTAACCAAATTGAGGGTGCGTAGAACAGGCCAGTGAGGTCTAATAGAATAAAGCAAAAATAGAATTTTCTTGCGCAAAATGTCGCATCGAATTGTCTCTGTTTTGATAAATCCTCGTAAGAAAAATGGAGTAGCGGAAAATTTGATGTTACACATAACATATGGTCTAGAGAGAAAATTGTACAAAAACATAAAGAAGATAATAGATAATATTCAAGGTTCTTTGAATATTATTGTAGCAAGCTTTTTTTATGATATACATATATGAACTAGTTTTTAATATAATTTAACTACATATAATAAATAGTAGGTAGTCATACATTTCGCCTCATTTAGCCGGAAGCGGTTCTTTTTGCTTACAGACCGAAATCTAGCACATAATCACTATATACATTATTATACATATGTTGGTGCGAAGTGTATGTTCTTTTGTTTTTATATATAACATATACAAAGTGTAAGCATTATAAAAAAACCAGTCAATATGTAGCTATTTTAATTGAGCGATACAAACATAGAAAGTACAACTAACACTTGTTTAGTAATAGATGTTTGCACTGATCAAGCATTGAACTAGTGACATGTACATTTCTGTATTCTTCATTCAATGTTTCTTAATTATTGTATTTCATTAAAACATGTTTAATTTAACTTTGTTTTACTTGACAACTGTTTTCATGAAATATAATTAAAACTTTATAATAAAACTTTGAGATGTTTTTCACAAAATACTACTTTTTGTTTGAATTTTGCATCAGATATGTTTAAAATGATATTTTTTTTCAAACTCAATACTATATTAACAATTTACGAATAACTATATCCTATGTAAAACTAATCTATAATAAGTTATGTAAGAGAAGTCTGATCAATGCTTTCATTGTGCATCCCACATCGGCTGGAAGTGACGTCGCTATTACTGTAACAAAGCGCGCTTCAATGATCATTTAAGATGTCAATTCGAATTTTACGTTTGACTGGAGACTAATCTATAGAAAGTATAGAAAAAGATTTGAAGGCAGACGTAGAGATTATACTAATTAGAACACGTCAATTTGACCATATATTCTATTGGACCACTTGGTCTTGTCAAAATATTACATACAATTATAATAAAATAATAATATTCAACAACTGTAATGGCACTTAGATCACTTCAACGAAAATATTATAGTAATATTAATTACTTACTTCTCACTTAATTCTTTATTTATTAAGCCTACCAATAAAATTACATTAATATTATACAATATATGATAGAAATGACCGGTATTATTAAAGCATGTTGAAGATAATTGTAAACAATGTTAAGTTTTAAGATTTAATGTAAACAGTAATTGTAAACCGCCAAAAAATAAACTTGATAAAGGAATAAGAGTTTATTATTTCAGAATTTAGTTGTTATTTATACAAGTAAATATAATTTAGACAGGTCGCATACGCAATTCCGAATTTACATCTTAAACCTCAGCCAGGTGAGAATTGCCGTTCTCTTTCAGTGATTTTTTACATGTCACTCCGTCTGATATTTTGAACAAGGGTTGAGAGACGAGGGATGCTGCTGTGGGGAGGCTTTGTTTTTCTATCTGACACATTTGTGCGACGCTTTCAAAGGTTTTAAGGCGTCAAATTTTTATTTCGTTTTGCCACAAATTGCTTTATTTTTGCTTAGTGGAAATCCATTAGAAGAATAACAAACAATATTATCTCTATTCCTCTCTAGATCTCTAGTTCTTCGGTTAAAATTTCCATTTCGACTTGATGACGGTTATTAATGCCTGAATGAAGTGACCTACTTACGTTTTGGGATTAATTTGGGGATAAGAAAGAATGTGTCCTGCCAACTATTCACACTTTATTCACAAGTGGATAATTGCGTAGTGGCATCATTTATCACCTCATGGTCTCCACTCTATCTGGCTAAATATCAATGAAGTGAAGACATCTGCTGATAATTCAAATTTTAGATAATTGCATTATACTTTGATAGTAGTTGCCCAAAAAGAGTTTTAACAGGCATTAATAGACATAATTCTCTTATCAATAGTAAGGAGTTATTATCTGGAAGACTCTTAAAACTGCTAAAATATCGCAGTCACTAAATTAATAAACAAACTGAATAACAATTGCGCTGTTTCTCCTATGACAATTGGTTGTATGGACGAAATTACTTTTAGTGATAAGATCGTCAATTGCCCTAAGTTCGTGTTTTGTGTGTCATATCTACTACTATCTTAAGACAATAAAGAGCTTATTATTATTATTACTATATACATGTACATATACATAATATATACTCAGTTTTTCATTAGTGTGTTATGATGACATCGACGACGTAGAACAATTTTCTTATACGAATGTTTGAGAAAGTATATTTAAAAAAATTTGAATTAAGAATTTAGTGAATTGTTTTTTTTTTTTGGAAAAAGTGAAGGACCCTTCTTGAATAGCAATAAAAGTAAGTAAGCTAGGTTCAAGACTGATCCACGGGGGATAGTTCGTTGTGAACAATAACTCTTATATTGTATAATATTTTAATATAGTTTTAAACGTTTTTACTGAGAATCAAACCTTATACGATAAGTGTAGGGTCTACTCAAAACAATTTTGTTAGCTGTCATTTCTGTATAAAATTATTGAATGAATTTTGTCTTCTATATTTGTAGTTAAAATGGATTATTAGGATCGAGAAAAATTCCGACGTATGTACTAACTATTACGTCCCAGAAACTGTCAATAAATTATAATAATATGAAGGAAATTACTAATAGGATAAATTGAAAATATTTGAAGCTAGAAAAGGTCCATAATATAAATGAAAGTCTAACCTGAACAACTTCAAGAAAGTTCTTATATTATTACGTATAAAGATTTTTAATTTTAATATTGAATTCATGAGAAAAATATTATAGAATTAAACTTGAATACTTTCTAAGAAAATATCGCGTATACTAAGTTTTAATTCAATTATGAATAGTGTACCTTTTAAAGTTTCACTTGGAGTAGACAGGATTCTTTATAATATTACGTTGACATATTTTTTTAATAATAATCTGACATTTCGCTTATTATTAAGTTTAGCGTCAACGGTCATGTCTACTATTCCGGCTTGAGTGTAGACCAGGGAAGACCTCGTTCGTATTCATTGTAGTAGCATTATCAGTACCTAATAATTTATGCCTATATTACAGGATTGGAACTAATTGACCAAAGTCCATTTAAGAAAGTTAGTTGCGGTCCTATTTTTGGCATTTAAGAACGGGTCTTCTGACCATGACTTCATGGTTTCAGAGAATTATAACAATAATTTCAAATAATAAAAAGCAATACTCGAATGCAGATTACAAATATTAAAATATTCTGAAACTTGAAATTGTTACCATTTGAATAAATTGAATTATTGATACAAATCAAAATTCTTTTTCATTGTATCAACATTTTAATTTCTGTGAAACCTAAAAAAATACTAAAAGGAACATTTTCAGGGGAAAGATTTCAGCTGAAAAAACTTTACCTGAATATAATTGTATTTTTTTTTTCTGTACGACACTAATCCAATATGGCGGCGTCGTGGTTTATTCCTTTTAACAGTTTCACTTTCTCTTTTGACATTTTCACGTTGAAAGTGTTAGAGTAATGAC
Organism: Tineola bisselliella; assembly: GCA_028551675.1. NCBI lineage: Eukaryota > Metazoa > Arthropoda > Insecta > Lepidoptera > Tineidae > Tineola > Tineola bisselliella. The sequence continues at coordinate 21,121 of JAPWLS010001177.1, forward strand.
TTTTTTATTTAACAAATAACTTTAATATTTTAGAAGACTCAATTTGATTGGTCGTTAACTCGGACGTTAACACATTGAAAATCTCTGCATGTGGGATAACAACTAATAGAACTTTTCATACTAGCATAGTACAAATTATATCAACTGGTAATCGTTTCATATTTATTATAGTAAATGATTTCCTGAGTGTGCATTTTATTTTAAAATAGCACTAAGGGACCAGAGTGAGCATTAATACTATATGTTAAAATTCAGAAGACAAAGTTTACTACCGTAGTTTACTTGCTTTTTGTAAACCGTCATCTTTTCATAGAGAAAATTGAATTTATCGCAACCTATAAACATGTATGCCTGAACAGAATCTGGGGGGCTATTCTAGCGCACGAACGAAAATACGGACGTTTCCTACTCAGGAACACTTACGGACCCGTAATCATTCACGAAATTACGGATTTGACAGAGACATCACGACAGATAGGCCACTCAATGCTTATTTTACGTACATTCGACAAAACTTTTTATGGGCTTATACGTTAACATTAACGTAAGCTGCAGAGGTGACGGCCGTATCACGAAACTTCAGATATGCCTGAGGTATTTTTAATTCGACATATTACCTTCTTTTATATTATTTTAATGTCAATAGTAATAATATTATGCGAGTGCTTTTATAATCCACTATAATATTTTTCCATTATTTCTATCTACGGCTATTCTTAAGCACAAACTATTAAAACGAAAATACGACATCTTTGAATCGCTCGCATTTCTATAAAACATCATTAGGATTGCGTTCTGGTGCACTTCTTTTTTATTTGAACCGACTTCTTCAAATGACAATCGCGCCTTTCTATTCCCGCGGTGATTTGAAAAGTTTAAGTTATCTCGTGTTTTTTCTTTAACTACCGCAGTACTTTATAAAACTAATATCTTCTAATGTATGTATATTTTGTAATATATATTTAGTATTATTTATATCTTTATTATTGTCAGTTGTATATGTAATTTTATTATATTTTTTTGCACACTACTATTTACTTCCTGATCTACTATACCCTACGGTTGGTTGCCTGCTTAGTGATAAGGCCGTCTTTTGTTTCTTTCTTTTATTTTGTTATTATTATTATTAACTAAATGTGTATAATACTCGCATTAGTAGAAGTAGATGTCGCTACTTTCGAATAGTACTAGATATGATTGTTAAAACAAAATTAATAAAAATGGTTTTATGTGATATTGTGTAATTATTTACTTAATACAACCATATAGTGGACTAAATTACTCAAAAATAATAGTCTCTCCATGCGAGTCATATATATGTACCCTGTAGTCCAAAACTATCTCCAATTACTTCATAACCATAAATATGATGACATGTTACAATAATTACGGAGTTCTATAAAATATTAGGGACCATAACAATGTTGCGTTTATTAAATTTATGGCCAATTTAATTAGTTACAAAGTACAATCAACCCTTTTTAGAATTATAACTTCGAATGTTAAGCTATTTTGAACTTTGTTAAATATTCTGTTTAGTTCTAACGACCTTTTTTAACGTCGGTAAGTTTGTCAATTTTGTTAAAAATACATTATTTGGTTTATATGATAATTTAGGTTAAACAGTCGGAAATTTCTGGAAATTTTCTCATGAAAAGAAAAAACAGTTTTCCAATACAACAACGAACAACGAAGAATCTACACAAACAAACTATGCATAATAACAGCTTTAAATCGCCTGTGAAATTGCAATTTTGTAGATTATACTATGTATAATAGGACCAGACGGGATATGTAAATAAATATGATAAAGTTGTAAAAAATAAGACAATTTAAAATTTAATAGTGTTTTAGAAATTGTAGTAATTCTAAAGATAAAATAAAACACAATCGTCATAATTATGGTCGTTTATAAAAAATAAAAAAATTAATTTGAAAGTATTGCTTGCCGCTTACTATCGCATTTAGTTAAAATTAGTCAGTTAAAATGATTCGTTAACTTTATAGAGAATAAACGACGTAAAAACTTTTAATGTTAATTCGTTAATCCAATTAACTATTTTAACATTAATTTTATGCAATTTAGTTAGTAAAATAAACATAATGAAAGTTGGTATTTATCCGCAATAAAACGTGTTATCTCACATTCGCCAGAACACTGAGTTATGTAATATGAAATAACCTGCTGTTCTACAAACTTTAAGCTTTAATGTATAAATACGCTTTAGGCATGGCTTCTCTTAGTTGATAAAATGCTTTTGTTGATGTTTTAGTAAGTGAAAATAATATGTTAATATCAAAGTAATTAATGTCATATAATTTTGATGAAGTTAATCAGAATGAATACATAAAACTTTTAAAAATATTTAATTAATATTCGCGTAAAATCTAAGACATAACTATAATATGATTAATATTTAAAAACTTGGGCCCAACTCCCTCAAAATTTAGAGAATATCGTCGAGAGAAAAGAAGTTGCGGCGGCGATGTTAATAATGTATACTATATACCAATGTAGTGTGTATATATTTTTATAAGTAAATCTGTCAATATGTGACTTGAACAAATTATGTTGAAATAAAATATCGTTCTAACAAAACTAAAATATATACCACGATATTTGTAATAATTAAATATCCTAATTGAATTATAAAAATAGGACTTTCTTCTCAAAAAAATACTTAAATAATAAAGCTTTCAGAAATCGGTGTAGGGCACGCAAGGGAATAACATGAGATTTACGTGTTCCAACGTTGACGCAACGGCTATTGTTCCCTGGCTCCCGGATTGTTCCCAGTTGATGTGTCAATCTACTCCAACACACAATAGGGGACAGTGACATTGTCAACGCTGTGATGATGAAATACAGCTTCGTGTTTAGTAATAGAATGCCAAAGGAGCAAATCTTTGTGACGTCACATAGTTTTGCTGGAGGTCTATTCACGTGTCACGAAGTCTCGATCGTTATTTCTGAACTAAATATAGTGAATAAAAACGATCTTTTTTGATGTATACCTAAGTATATAATATTTATTTAATGAAATAATAATAGTAGTTTCTGGATTTTGATTTAGGGTTAGATTAGATAGATCTAATTACGTGTGATAATACTGTAAAACATAAAAAGCAAATAAGTATTTAAGTATATAAACGTTAACTTAAGAAATAGAAAATAAACGTAATGGAAATATTCGAACCGTTGAATATTTAAAAGGAGTGTTCGGTTCGTTAGATATTAAATATGTTTCAAATATTCAGAAATGTATTTTATTATGTTGCGCGTGTAGGTGGAATTTTCTTGAGTTACGGCTATACTTTTGTACTTCACTGAAACACGCCTACAATAAGGGTAGGTACATTTATAATAATAATAATAATAATAAATTCTTTATTGTACTAAAAAATTACAAAAGGCGAACTTAATGCCTTAAGGCATTTTCTGCCAGTTAACCTTTGGGAGATGTGAGCAGTGATGTTAATAGTACAGAAAAGTAAAATAATAGAATAAATACAAAATAATACACAAATAATTTTGATTATTAACAAATAATTTATGAAGCTGACCTTTAATTAATATGAATGCAGATCATTTTGCAGAACATTTGATTCTACTTGTCATAAAGAAAAAAAATTTAGAATAGGTACACATTTAGGATTAATTTATATTCTATTTCGTCTCGCTCTGAGCCTACAATCCATCATTTATTAGCATTTAGTACACATATGCTCTCTGGATGCAATGGATCGCTCAGAACACTGATTTAGTTGGTCAAAGGATCTTACAAGGTGACCTTTTTCCTAATCCCTTAAGCCTCTTGACATTAAATATAATTATATTAATTTATTAATTAACACGTGTTCAAAGTTAAAAAGAATTCATCCATAAATAAATTAACGTCCTCATGAAGCCTTATAAAAAGTTGCTAATGGAAAAAGAGGAAGCATAAACAATGAAAATACATTAAATGTTAAAATTTCAAATCATCGTGATTGATTAATTAAAGGAAAGTTAACACAATAAGTATTTTTGGTAGCACCCCAATGAGACAGAAAGACACCATCCGGATATCAATATCCGGGTTACATTCATCCTAATCTAATTGGAGAAATGAAGTCTGATTTCTTTTGTTTTTGAAAATTCTCAATGATTCTTATCTTTATAACTGCTTTTCTTTAATACAACAATTGTAATTAACTAATTTTATCAATAAAGTAAAAGTATATATAAAAGAAACGAAATACAATGCTTAGATATTATAATCAGTTTCTATTGTTGGCAAATAAAAAATAAATTAATTAATTGAAATACGTCTCACACTTTACAGCTTTCGTGGTTCCGGCGAGGCACTAACTATTTTCGATTATTTTAATTACTATATGAGGATATATGATCATATGAAGATGGTATTCTTATAAGGCAATACATGAAATAGGGTAAAAAGGAAAACAAACGAATGTCCATAAACATTTATATAATTTTACCATCATATTCCAATATAAATAATACATTTACCGTGATAATTCACGTCATACATTACAAGAAGCTACGTACAAAGAGAAACTACTAGGCTGTGATACCATAAGACCCCTGTCCGAGGTTAGAATACATTAAGGATTCGTTATAATTATAATCAATATTCAATACTTCATATCCTACGATCGCCAATCGCAATGTTCTGCGGCGATTAGTCTGTCAGGCTTCTATAGAGTTCTCCACCAAGTTTTTAGGTCGTATGTCTCTTATATGACTATAACATTAAGAAGTTTACATTTATTTCAACTATTTCTACTACTTCCTATTGACATAAGTTTACCATCAAATATTTAGCAGCTACACTCGTCTACTAATGTAATAAGTTAACTCTACATACATATATGTGATAGGACTGGTGAACTACGCTCCGGAAGACGGGACACTTCATACTAAATAAAATTCAAATAAAAAGTGGTACGAGCGCGCTTCTCCAGGAGGCAGTTCTGGGGGTCTGATCGAATGAGTGTATGTCAGGCGTACTGATTGGACAATAAGGCTGGGAAATTGGCCAACCAAGTAAGCGGACGCTCGAAACGATCAGAATGGGATGAAAACACAAATCAATTTGGAAGAAATAAATATTGAAAACAAGGACAGTTTCAAGGATTTTAACCTAAATTTATCTTGTACAACCTGTCCAAAAATATTCCCAAACTAAATTCAGGTCCCTGTTTTCATTCAATTCGAAAGGTTGAATCACGCGCCGAAGCACAAACAAATTAGAGGATGGATAATTTGTAATGTAACATTTATATTACCACTATTAAATCTTAATACTAATATTATTATAAATGTTCTACAATTAATTACTACGAGCGTTGAAGTATAAGCGATATTGTAAAACATAATTAGATAAAGCAACGGATCCGTTTTGAAACGCAATTGTTGTTGACTCCAATGGATCGGCGGTCATGTCGGCTGGTCGGAGATGGTCGCCGTTTCAGAGGAGCGTGCTCTCGTCCGGCTCATCCCCACTTCTGGAAGAGGCCCATGCGCTGGCAGCGACAGTTGGAGCCCCACAGATTGCAGCGGCAGGAGGACGAGTGGCAGCAGTCGCCGGGACGATGGTCGCAGTTCCCGCCGCGACGAATACAGGCACGCCTGAAAACGTAGATCAGCGACGAACGTCTGAAACGACATTATTGAATACTACCCTAAGTTGGTGTACAGAAAATAAAATTAAAATATATCCAATTGTCTCCAAAGCCGTTTGTTACACTGCGTTATTCATGACAATGATGTAACGCACTAATGTCGGCTGAAAAACAACTGAAAACGGATAAACCTAAATTAAAATGAACAGGGCTTGTGATTAAAAAACCAATTTATAATAAACAATATTAAAGGAATGCAACTGAAAATATCAAAGTGCTTTCTATTCTATTATTAACACTAACATTTAGTTTTTAATTAAGAAAATAATATAAAAAATGGGCTCTCTTTATAATTATTCCATCTTATTGCTGATATAAACCAAAATGTTAGTTGTCAACGTACTTGCCAACGTCCTGCAACATCTGCAGAGCCTCCGGGTCCTCGGGCAACTCCGGCACGTTAATTTCCACATCTAAATCGTCTGAAATTAAAAACCATTCATTTTAACGAACAAATTCTTAAACTTATGACAGAGGTGACTCTTGCTTGGAGGTTACCTGGGTCGATGTAAGAAGCCATAACCCACTCAGTGGTCAGGACAAGGGCCGCGAGAGCCAGCATGATGGCGCCAGCGCGCGGCATCCTGTCTTGATGGTTACCGCTGCTAATCTAAAACATAACATTTCACTTTATAGAGCGAATGCAAGTGCAGAAACAAAAGTCTCCCATAAAGAAAAACTGTTGATATTTCTGAAATAGCAGAGGCACAGTACAGTCGACAGTCTTCAAATAGATACAGATTTTTGATTTTTGGTTGACAGACACTTTGAACTGGTTGAAACAATCATTAGAAAGGGGTAACTACATATATTCTTATCGTGTTGCCTGCGTTCATTTGTCGAAGTCGAGGCATGTGGGAAACGACACCGTGATCATTTCTTTTTCTAACGCTTATTTATATATCTACAAAAACTGTATGGTGTATCCATATTGAAATCGGCGTATGTACGTACCATACGCGTTAAATTACATTTGTCAGTACGAATATAAATAAAATATAACTAATACAACTTATAACAATCAAACTAATAATTGAAATTTGTAGAGCAAATAATTAAAGATTTTTGAAAATTTTATCTCATTCATCATCATCATCTACTCACTTCAACATTCAATTGTAATATTTTAATTTTGTTCATTTCATTAATCATTTTGTAAATGAGCACAAAATAAATCTTGCATTTGTACACGCTGCAATTGCAAAAGTCGCAGTGAAATGTAAAATCTTTAGCAATCATTTGTTTTTAAATAATTCAATTTTAATATTATTCATTTGTTTCGTAATAATGTTTATTATTTAAAATATGTCGAATGAAATATATTTAAGGTACAAAAGAGCACACACACATCAACAGGAACAACATTAACCTTATTATATTATCTTTCTTTCTTTTGTTTTAATTTCATAGTATAAAAAACGTATCACTTAATATTAGGATTAACGATGACGTCATCTTAGCTGGCGCAATATACGTTATTAATGTTGGTTCAAACGTAAATAAATAACAAGAAATAAGTTTGGTGTGTATGTCGTAGTTATGGAAATAAAAGTCCTTGTTGAGTGTGATCGTTTATCGAGTTTGTTAACGACTGTTCAATTCTGTAATTCATCTACCATTATACAATTCATATAAAAGATTTACATAACTACCCTCTAATCATAGCTTATATATATAACAAAGTTCAATACTATTTCTAATAGCAGATAACATTTACAATGTTGAAAGTTTTGTACGAATGAAGCGGAGATTGTTGAAATCAATACGGAAGGCGCTGATTCGAAGTAATCTCGATGCCATGATTGAATGTCGGCTGTGTTAAATCGACATTGCTTTTCAGAAACTATAGAGGAAAATGGGAAAGAATGATACAGTAACATTTCGTTAATTTCAAACTAACACGTGGACCTCTTTACTCAATCATATTACTTGCTTTAAACTTATTATAACTACATAGACTTGAAGATGCCTGTCGTACTGGGGTATTGTAATTTTTTATAATATTTTTAGGCGTGAAAGTCGTAATAAGCTTTAAAATCACACTTCATTAGTACAGTGTAAAGCGTTTCGTCAACATTTAGTCAGAAATACAAACAAATAGTGGAGTTAGTTTTCACACGTAATTACTTCATAAATTGCATATTTTAGATTGTTTATTTCGTACTTTGTTCGTACAAAGGGGCATATACAACGCAATCTAAACAAATATACATACATCATAGTAATTAGGGTGTGTATATGAGCAGTGGAAGATTTAATGCCTTTATTAAGTGCCTTTCAACGCTGGCATTTTCGAGTATGAAATTAAATATATCACAAGGGAATAAATATTAACTCTACTATCATTATTATTTAGGAATTTAATACTATTACTATTAAAGTATATCTTCAAAAACTAAAATGAGAGACAGGCATCGTATCCACTATAACTGTAATAGTTAGACATATGGTATTGCAGACTTTTTTTGTAGATATTGATGTCCTCTATAAAACTGTAGTACATCACTTTACTCTATTGTCAATAATTTCCGCAGCGTACGCAATATAATGATTTTTTTCACACTGGGTTACATTATTGAAGTTTTCGTACGGATCCCTAAAGTTTTTGAAAATATTCTATAGCCTTAGTTCATCAGGGATAATGTAGGATTCTAATGGTAAAAGAATTTTTCAAATCGGTGCAGTAGTTTCGGAGCCTATTCAATACATACAAACAAATGTTTCCTCTTTATTATATTAGTATAGATTATTATGACATCAATATGTAAGTGGACAATGCAGCAGTTAAATATATTGATAACAATTTATTTAATTTATATTTACATTTATATTTGTATTTATTTCGACGAGTAAAAGCGCTCTGTTGGAGCCCAATTACTAAAAGTAAGTAAATAAAAAAATAAGCATTTTTTAAAATATCTTTGCTAAGTTTATACATTATAGTAAATTACTATGAAACTTTTGTCATTAATTAAGTAAAATATATAGGTAAATTAGAACCGGTAATAATTTCTTTTTGTTTTCCTATAGATCCTATTGTATCGCATTACTCGCCACTATATATTGGTTTTTGTACAGATTTCTTATCTTTAATGTGTAACTCAATGTTTCTAATATTACTAAAATACGACCGAAATAACTTTAAAATATTTCTCGCAGATTCAAGCTTCAAATTTCCTTGAAACTTGAACTTAGTCTTAGTGTATATTATTAATTTATAACATTATTCTGAAAATACTTGTTTAATATTGTTACACGGCTACAAAACAACACAAATAAAGACATTCATTAAGGAATTATCCAGCAGACTGTACCGAAATTGAGCGGTGACACAAGTTTGAGTCCCAGCAATTTCTCGCTTGGAGACACCAGGAAAGTCTATTCTTGTAAATTGAATTTTCAAATACAAGTTTAGGGTTATTATTTTAAAAAATCAACAATGCAATACTATTATAAATAATATTAAAATCTTAATAATAATTTGGTTAATTAAAAAAAATTTTGAAAGGTAAAGTGATTACATCCCACACAGAACAACAATATATTAAATACAGTAAAACCCCGCTTTACGCGACCCCGTTATGCGCTATTTCACTATAACGCGAAATTCAAATTTATTATTAAATTACGCGAAAGAGTGCGTATAAACATAATGTAGTCATCAACTTCTCTATGGTCGCGGGAATTTCAGTTAACGCGATTTTTTCCGGAACGTATCCCTCGCGTAAAGCGGGGCATTACTGTAGTTACTACGTAATACGTCAAATAAATAAATTTAATATATCTATCTATATATATAAAACTCAAAGGTGACTGACTTAGTGATCTATCAACGCACAGCCCAAACCACTGGACGGATCGGGCTGAAATTTGGCATGCAGGTAGATGTTATGACGTAGACATCCGCTAAGAAAGGATTTTAATCAATTCTACCCCCAAGGGGATAAAATAGGGGATGAAAGTTTGTATAAATCTTATTAGATTTATTTCATTCATTATTACGCAGACGTAGTTGCGGGCAACAGCTAGTATAATATAAAACAACAATAATTTGTTGTTTTAATATAAAATATTCTTTATAAGTATTCTATGTTGTGTATTTGTAATGTATTGAGGCCAGTTTCTCAGTTTGCAGTTAACCATTAAAGGGCTTAGACACATTTGGTATTTTTTCTATTCATATCTACGCTCATATCTTACAGTATTATATATATATTTATAATTATTATTCTATTATGGTTTTTTATGTATAAAAAATACTTAGAAAGATTGCTCATCTGAAATAATCGACTCAATTTTAACTCCAAAGTAGTATGTATTTTATCATAATAATATTCAATACAAACTAGATCGTACGAATCGTAATTGATCGGGAAAGTTCTAGAATTAAGCCTCAGGACATGCAATTAAAGTTCCCTAGTCACCTTCAAGGTCCACTGAGCATTTGGTTTCAAATAAAACTAATCTCTACTAAACAGTCGTACAGTTGTTAATTGCTTGACAAATTGTTGCTATGTTTCTAAAATTGTAGAACGAATATTTTGGTTGGTTTTGTAGTAAACAGTTTCTGTTTCTCCATTATCAAAAACTACTGAGGTTGGGGCCCAATAATTGTGTGTTTGTAAAAATAAAACAAAAAACTGTAGAACATTAATATTCCCCTTGTCATTTACTAATTATCGAGTCCTTTCTTCGATCCGATCCGAAAGGGCGCATGAAGGAATTTCGTAATTTGATTTTCATTAGGTTAGGCAATACTAAGGGTTTGAATGGAGCCTTTATCAATTAAGCGAATAACTTACGTGCAGCTTTTACTAATATTGTATCTCTGTTACTCCAAAGCATCCCTAAACTATGTTATTGTAGCTTAAAATTACTGTAAACCATTTAATAACAGCTATTTCAAAACAAAAACCTTTATTTCGTATAGGCCCTTCAAGTCAGAATCTATGAAGATTTCGGAAAGGCATATGATGAGAAGAAATCACAAGAAAGTCGTCAATCATAGACTGTATAATATTATCATATAATTATTTATCCTTTCTGACTCCCTGATACATACCCAGAGGCGGCTCACCCTAAAGAGCGCTGGTGCAGTGCACTCCCACGAAAATTACAGAACTTATATTACAGCGGCGTAGATATAGGTAATATAATATACTATTGTATAGGCATAGTAGAATAGAATGAATGTAATGTAAGGATAGTATGTATTATGAAGAAATATAGATTACTTCTGTAATTTTCGTGGGAGTGCACTGCACCAGCGCTCTTTAGGACGAGCCGCCTCTGTACATACCTATAGTAGGTACAAGGACAGCAAAAATGTGTAACATCCAAATTTGTTTCTATAGAAAATCGAATTCGATACCTCTGTTCTTAACAACTGCACCACAGATGCAGAAAATAATGTTTAATCAAAAAATAAATTACCTTGTATTTTATAGAAAAAAGATTTCATTAAGAAATAATTACGCGTTTCTTGTATTATCATCAAGATCACAAATAGTAAAGAAAGAATAACCACTCAAATATGATAGTCGTTGTGAGTTATGATTGATTGAGGTAGCAACAGCAATGCGGATGGCAGTGACAGCGAAAGACTGACTAAACAAGTTATTATTCACCTTAATTTAATTTAATAAATACCATATACATATATGTCCTGTAAGTAGTGGATCAAACGTAAACTGTGGGCTTATCACGAATTTTAATCTGGCTTTTGAACAGAGTTCGCTTCAAGCGATTTGTATGGAAATTTGAGCAGCGCCATCGCTTGCGGATTTGGAACTACAATATTTTAGATACTTTTTGTTAATTATCGAACGTCTCGATCTTTTGTTCATTTGATAGACTGCTGGTGCTCGTTAGTAAAAATTCATGATCCCGATTGCTAACAGATCCGTTTTCCTTGTGACAGCTCGATTCGAAAGCCAGACTAAATTCGTGATAAGCCCACTGGAGACAGAAAGGGTCACTCCCTATTAAAAAATATATTTAACTAATAGTTAAGAAATAATGGGCAATTTTTATTTTTCTAATAATATTCCAATTTGGTGATATATTTTACAAATCCCTACTAATATTATAAATGTGAATGTGAGTTTGTTTGTTACGTTTTCACGCAACAACTACTTAACCGATCATCATGAAACTTTGTATACATATTTTTGGAGGTACTAGAAGTAACACAGGATACTTTTTATTTTAAAAAAATTTTTTTTACTACAGTTTCCAATTGACTATAGTTTCAGCTGTTTGAAATTTTTCTATATATATTTTTATTTTCGTCTGTCACTTTTATATAAAACTATTTGAATTTTTGAGATTAGATCATATGGATTCATTTCTATTGAAATAATCTCTGATTCTTATTTAATGACTTAAATGCGAGCGAAGCCGCGGATGAAAGCTAGTATTTCATAAAGTTGTACATTTAATTTCACAAGCAGTAGTTATATCGTGGACATATACATGAGTGCATACGCCATATACACAAATAAAACACGTGCCTTGGGATGTGACGGCGACTTTTAATCAAAACAAAAATCGTATTGTGTCAGAGTTTTTAAGAGAGAGAAGAAGTTTTTAATGAAATTCTCTGTTTAAATTTAACTTTATTCGCCTCAACATTTCGTATTTGAGTGACAAGAGTTTTTTTTTTATTTTGACAACGGAAATTTCATTTTTGACGTTCAAATACGTTGAGGGCATAAATAAAACTTTGTCTAATTATTAATTTAATTTTATATAAAGTATGTATTAAAATTCACAGTAAAATCGATACTTTCAGACACAATCGGCAAAATTCTTTGGTATAAGAAAGAAGGCAGGTATTAAGCGGCAAATTGAGAACATTGCTTGACGCTACGACAAATTATAGTTATACACTATCTTCTACTCCCGGCTGAGTTATATTCAGATCAGATTCTACTAGAATATTTTTTTTATGTAGTGTCTTAAGTTATATGCGAATATAAAATAAGTAATTCAGAATACTTTTTGCGGCTTATTATTTATCGCATTGATTGTTCTAATCCTATATTTCAAAACTACGTTTGGAGTGAATTTTTAATACTAACTGCTTTTACCCGCGGCTTTAAGTCATTCAATAAGTATCAGAGATCATTTCAATAGAAATGAATCAATATGATTCCAAACAGCTGAAACCATAGTCAGTTGGAAACTATAGTAAAAAATAATTATTTTTTAAAATAAAAAGTATCCTATGTTACTTCTAATACCTCCAAAAATATGTGTACAAAGTTTCATGATGATCGGTCAAATAGTTGTTGCGTGGAAACGTAACAAACAAACTCACATTTACAATTATAATATTAGTAAAGATATATACAATTAACATCGCCGTCGCAGCCTCTTTTCTATCGACGACACATAGCATTCGTATATTATAGACAAAATAACCCGAAATTAAATATTTAACAAAATTCTTCTGAGTATAATATTACTGAATCTATCTTGGAGTTAGTAAGTATCCGAATTTACGAGTGTCCTTCTACGTGTTTACGATTAGAGTATGTGGCTCAGTGTGGTAGTTAACCTAACCAGACTTGACATGGGAACTTTTACTGTTATTTCACCTAAAAAGCTGTAAACTTTTACTTTATTTTGAATTACCTATTTACGTTGTTTTGTCCAGTAATCAAACCTGTTTTTCCAAATAAAAAGACTAAAAAAATCCAATATCAAATCGAGCAAAATGTACAATCAGCAAAAGTTTAGCTAAACCATATATTATTAGCTTATATGAGTGTATATTATTTATATTAATTTATATTGGATTCTACCGATGGTACATTAATGGTCAAGTCATCTGGTATGTAACAGCAATCTGCCATATAGTATTCTTAAGAACAATTTGTGAAATAAGACAACTGCTTTTACAACGAAATGTGAGCTGAGCGCGTTCACTTCTCTACATCTGACTACTGGTTACTGGGTATATAAATAACATTCGCTGATATATGTACTTCGATGGCTTTTAGAATGTATGAAACTGACAGAAGCATCTAATGATGTATGGATGGATGCGGTGTGTATCGATTCTAATAATAAAAAAATACACAATTCATTGAAAACACGCTCATTTGTTATTTTTGACAGTCATTTATTGCTGTCATTAACAAAAATGTATTTTTAAATGAGGATTTTCCAATTAGCTTTTCAACTAACGTGTAATAGGCCTAAAGTATCCTCGGTCTAGTAGTTGATTTATGCACGCAGTTAAGTGTGTACCATAATAAATAGGAAAATGTTATCGGAACTGGTATCCATTTACAGCATCCCTATTGGAGCAGGGTGTCATTATATAAATTGCCTCCTTCGTATCACATGACTTAGCTGTCAATTTTAACCCTCTTGGGGAATTAAACACGCGTATTATTTTATGTATATTATAATGTTTTAAATTTGGTCAATTGCTGCTTTGTAGATTGGGTTTTGTTTTTTATATAATATAACCGATATATTCGTCAATTAATCGTTATCTAGTTTAATATCAAAGTGCATCATATGCATGTGCATGCGCATAACATACAAAATAACATTTCATTTTAATATCATGCATATTCATTTTTAAGACGATGTTTCGCAAATTGTACATTTCATGAGCGTAATGAAGCTAAGGTGTTGTTTGTCCAGTTATCACAAAGTCACCAAATCTTGTCAATTTATAATTTAGAATGTACAGAATTTAATAATCATAATAACTCTTTATTGTACAAAATAATACATACTATATAATAAAGAACAGAAGAAAAGAAAGAACAAAAAACGGCCTTATCACTAAGCAGTGATCTCTACCAGGCAACCAACCTTAGCGATTAATAGTAATCATTATATAAGTTCATGCCTTAATAGATTAATTAGTTAACTATAACAAGATACTTGTATTTTGTTACTGATTTATTAATATTGGTAGCAAGAATAAAAAGAGATAACGGATAACGGGGAGGGATAACGAGAGGAGTGTACCCGGTTAATTTGGACAGAGCACATTCGTCTCCTCAAGCCGGCATAGTGGAGTCGACTGTTGCGCGCGGACATCTGCAAGCATAAGGAAGAAGCAGCCATCAATCCCAGGATTCGTATTCCAGACCTACGTGCACGTAGGGAACAACTCCAGCTGTCCTCATCAGAGCCGCCAAGCTCAAGGCAAGGTGAAATCAAGGTCAGTGGCATTGTATTTGTTCTCTTTGAGTATTGTAAGATTGTACTCCGTGCACACACATCTGAGCTATCGTAGTAGGGAAAGATAAATATAGCTGAATATATTGAAGCTATTTATCCCCCACATTTTGGTCCTTCGAGCCGGATTCATCATTTTGTACCTAGAGAGTGGATTCATCATCTGGTGAACCACCAACCACGTAATTAGATTCATAATTATTAATTTCGTAATTATTAAAAAAAAATTAATTTGAAGGTAGTTTTAAAATGGCGTCACGGGATGACGATAGGGCAT
>JAPWLS010002120.1:0-87382 GCA_028551675.1 Tineola bisselliella
AATACATTTTTATATAAAAAGTCGTCATGCTCGAAGTAGACTCATTCACAACTTGTGCATACTAACATTTGCAACATGAACTCCTTCACTCTCTTGTTGGTGTGTGTTCAGGCGCTCCTCATCCAGGTAATATATTTTCAGTGGCTCTTATTTGCAATTTTTATATTTTAATATTAAACTGAATATTTAATTGGCATTGCAGAACGTGTTGAGCTGTCCCTGTGCTGCGCCAGCTCCCTATTCGTGCGGTGCCTCTGCTCCAGCCCCTCTGCCATGCGGTGGAACTACTGGCTCATATCAGTACTCCAATTCCCTCACCCCAGCTCATGGACCATACGGCATCAGAGCTCAATCCAGCAATTTGGTAATTGACGGCACCGCACAAGTGTGGGGTGACATGCCATTCGCCAGCTCTGTGTCTCTCAATGGTGATGTGCCATCTGAGGGTACAGCCTCACTGAGAAACGCCTGCAACTGTGGCGATTCATATTTACATTGCAAACTAAGTCTCTACTTACAAATTCTCATGATCTTGACGGTCTATTAGTATAATCATTCCTAACATCTAAAATATCTAAATAAGTTCGCAACATACCCTAAGCTTTGTCAATATCCATTTCCATATATACTAAAGAGTGTTACTTAGCAAATGAATTGTCTTATTGTAGTAATATATAATTGTATTGAATCATTGGCATGCAAAGACAACTTGTAAAATATGTGATACTACTAACATTACTTTAAGACCTATGTTACTAACCATATTTGTGGCAAATAATAAAACGAGCCGGTATTGAAACTGCTACACCACATCTGCAGCCCACCAATGGGACATGCTACCACTCATCATCAGACAGGCTCCACCAAGTCACATTTTTTAAAATCTTTTGTATGTCTGTAGAGCATGTCCGGCCTTTTGCGAGAAGGTTAATGTGATCTAGAATTAAGATTGTTTTTAATGATATTAGATCAGTCAGAAAGCCCGTGCGGGTTTTCGTTTTGGCTTTATAAAGAAGTCCTTTACACAACTTGTAAACAATTTGATTGCTCAGTTTAAGGTTTAAGACATCTATTTACTCAAAAAGAATTACAAATAATTCACTTAATTGAGATAAAAACAATAAACATAACGTACGTAAAATATTGACAACACCATCACAAGGCACTCAAACCCATTATGTGTTTTTTTAATTTATATTTAAATTTACTAATATTTCTAATATTAGTTATGTTAATTGGTAATTTGGTAATTCATTGTTTGTTAACAAATGATAAGAAATATTGCTTCAGTACAGTTTTTGTTTAATTCAGTGCTTGTTATTCGTCTCTTTTGTGTTTTAAAAAATGGAGAGTACTATCGACATATAATGCTATATCAATTTCATAAAGACCTTATGATGATTGAATTTATTTTGACATTAATTGTTGTAATAGATTTTATTATTTAATTTAGACTTAAACATTTTATTGTTATTATTGTGTGTTTAAGTGACGTAATTTATGGATAGCCCCTTTCTACGATTAGAATATTATTATATGGGCTAGTATTAATACTACAATGTAATAACAAGAACACGTGCTCGCATAATCTCACATTTCCCAAAGACCAAAGAGTAACCTTAATGCGGGCCTTGTAAAAATCTCTCATATCACATTAATTGAGCCTTCATTGCAAGGTAGATTAAAACAAAAATTAATTATAAATGAAATTTTATTCGACAATCAACCTAAATAAATCAAATTCCCTTTGAAAATATGTAAACACTTTTATTTATGTCAAAATTAATTGCTTGGCCTAGCAATGTGTCAATTGGGTTGTCCTAGAACAGTGGTTCTTAAGCTTTCAGTGAGGTTTGAGCTTTTAGTCCTCCACATAACCTAATTGCTGTCTTGTCATGCACCGCCAACTGCTTCGTGATAATTTACAATAAATGTAAATATAAAACACAGACAAAATGTTTAAATTAATACATATTAACGGAGAAACGGAATGAAAGGATCTTCTTCAGGACTTCCTTCAGGATTTACATCTCCAGAATTTCGACCTTTTAGATATGAATTATGGACACAAAGAAAAACTCTGCGATCGGTTTATATACGTGAGGTTTGCCGCAATTTCCCGCCACATATTCCTTAAATAAAATGCATTTCTGCATTTACGAGCAATGTAAGCGTGAGGCATTTCAAGATATCCAGTTAATTACAATATCAAAATCACAAGGAGAAACAAGGTTCAATTTAGTCGTAGATCAAGCAATAAAGAAAGACGTCAGAAAACAACAAAAAAACGTGTGTACGCTCAAGTAATAAGCGAGTCACTAAAAACGTGAAGTTGAAATAAGAAGTGGGGATGTCAGACGTCGGCTGAGAATAATCAAAATGTATTGCGAGCAAAAAAGATTCCTGAAAACCGCTTGCATTGAATATTAGCATTGCTAGGAATTGACGCTTTAATCAAGTTATGTATGTTTTTCAAATTGACTCTCGATTAAATGTAATGATGTTATACTTTTTTGGAATATGTGTGAAGTGTAGATATTTCTAAAAGAATGATCCAGAAGGTTGTCACACATATTTTTTTTGCACCAGCATCGATCAAATATCACATTGCACATTTTAGGATTAAAAATTTGCATACGCCTTAGCTTGTAATTTTTATGTTGCCAATAATTACTGTTGAAAAACGCATTAATTAGGTAGATACATGTATTCTTAACACCCTTAAACAATAAAAAGTAGAAATAATAACAATAAATAATATCAATAATACATTTTGTGAATTTCAAAATAATATTTTTAGAAAACATATCTCCAAAAGTACCTATGAAAATAAATTTTAGTGTTTCGGATTGCACCCTTTATTACGAAGATTTCGTTAGTCTATTCCTTATTGAAAACTGTTAGAGTCAACGATTGGTAGTTGCAATGATTTACAGAGATATTGATGGCAATAAATGTCTTTGTTTATGTCAAGATGCTTCATTTTAAAATTGTTTCGTAATCAGTTGCGTTCGTAGCACATTTGCTACGACAGCTTTGAGCATAAGAAGTTCCTTCGTAACAAAAAATGTGTTTATAGAAAAAAAATAGCATATGCAATATTCAAGAATGAAATTTATTTCGATATAAAATTCACATAATAGTAATGCTCAGTGCAAGTATGAATCGCCACAGTTGCAGGCGTTTCTCAGTGAGGCTGTACCCTCAGATGGCACATCACCATCGAGAGACACAGAGCTGGCGAATGGCATGTCACCCCACACTTGTGCGGTGCCGTCAATTACCAAATTGCTGGATTGTGCTCTGATGCCGTATGGTCCATGAGCTGGGGTGAGGGAATTGGAGTATTGATATGAGCCAGTAGTTCCACCGCATGGCAGAGGGGCTGGAGCAGAGACACCGCACGAATAGGGAGCTGGGGCAGCACAGGGACAGCTCAACACGTTCTGCAATGCCAATTAAATGTTCAGTTTACTATTAAAATATGAAAAATTGCAAATAAGAGTCACTGAAAATATATTACCTGGATGAGGAGCGCCTGAACACACACCAACAAGAGAGTGAAGGAGTTCATGTTGCAAATGTTAGTATGCACAAGTTGTGAATGTATCTACTTCGAGCATTACGACTTTTTATATAAAAATGTGTTTTTGAAGACGTGATATTATTGTGAAAGTGTACTGCAGTCAATTATATAGGTTAGCAGTAGATGTGAAAAGAAATTTCTTCATAAATTGCGATTAAACATATTTCATGAAATGTTGAAATATTTTGATAATTAACTCGTATAAAAGCTTCATATTAAATTACAAACATCATTACCTACTTTTTGGTGAACAATACAACATGCAATTCAAAGGTGTCTTCCTTCTCTGCGCTCTCCAGGCTGTGCAGGTATGTTTCTGTGGTCTTTCACAGTCAAGTGATAAATAACTCTTCACAAAATGAAGAAATATCATAAATATGTTGTTTATTTCAGTTTGCATTAGCACAATGCGGTTGTGGTTCAGTTGTTGCAACTGATTCATTCTCTGGCGCACCTGGCTATCAAGGCATCTACCCTGGCAACCAAGCTGGCTACTCAGGCAACCTTGGCTACAACTCCAACTTGCATTCTGGTTATTCTGGCTATCCTGCACCAGTCTTCACCCCAGGAGACATCGAAGCTGCTGGTACTCTGCCAGTGAATGGTCCAGTGGCTATAGATGGTCGAGTACCAGTCGAAGGTTCAGTCAATTATGCTGGAGACGTTTCTGCCACTGGCACAGCTAGTGTTGCCTGCAGCTGTGGTAACATCTGGAATTAATTTTGAAGGCATAGCTAATTAATATAACCCACTGCATAATATCATCAGTGTTTTATTTAAGTTTTTAATGTTTATTACATTCTTGCATAATGCTCTCCACGCACTGTTAGAAAGTACCCTCAAACCTGTTCATAATTATTGTCTATAGTTAGTTAAATTATTAATGACATAAGCATGTCTTCCAGTAGTTTCATATTTTACCCATCACATTGTCTGTCTCCTAACGCAGTATAAGTAGCTCTGTTCTTATCAGACGTCCAAATTTATATTCCCAGTAAAACACATTAATTCTAATTCAAATACAGTGGTACCTCGATATACGAGCGATATTTTGCTTTGAGATGCGAGCAAGATTTGAGATACAAGCAATCGCACACTACACCAACATGCGCCCCGATCTACATTCGCAGCAGCATACGGTGCTTTGAGATACGAGCAGTAAGCGAGTTACGGAACGAATTAAACTCGTATGTCGAGGTACCACTGTATCTTTATTGCATGAGTTATATAAAGTACTGTAATATAAGATAAGCCCATACAATACTGTCCCAATTAGCATACTCGTCTTATAAATGAAAATATAGGTATTTATTTATTCACCTACCTACAAAATTACATTAGAACTACATATTATAAAAAGGACTACTATTATATAAACTAAATGAAATTTTAATTATAGGATAGGACGGCATGCTCAAGGTGATAAAGGGATAGATACTACACTTCTAATAAAATTACAGAAATACATAAAATTACAAAAATACATAAAAATAAAAAACAAGAACCAAATAGATGTAAGGAAGTGGGGAGAGAAACAAAAAAGAATCACAAATATCAATGAACTTTAAGTTAGTATGTAAGAGTGGTAGCAATAAGCATTTAGTTAGTTACGTTAGTTTTAACTACTCTTTTTAAAAACGCACCTTACTATCACCTCGATCTAACTTATGTCACAAATAAAATCAGAGATATCAATTCAATGTTATATCGATGCGACGCTGTTAGGACATGCTTAATTATCATTCATCATCAATTATAACCTGCAGTATGTCGCGTTTTGGAATCAGCTTGGAAGTAGCCGGGATACCGAGAGGAGTGTGCCCTGTTAATTTGGACAGAGCACATTCGTCTCCTCAAGCCGGCATGGTGGAGTCGACTGTTGCGCGCGGACATCTGTCTATGGTAACAGTTGTCTATTCTCATTGCTTAACATCAGGCGGAGTGTGGTCATATGCTGGGCTAATATAAAAAAACGTAATTGTTTTATGTACCTAGTTAGTTTCTTGTGGTCTTCTTCTCGTCATACGCCTTTCCGAAGTCATGGTAGAGTCTAACGATGAGCAAGCAAGCCTTTACTGCCTATGCTAATATATTCATTTCATTCCTGTTTCAATGTAATAATGTACAATGTATAGTATAAATAATTGGTAAATTAAGCAAGCGGTATGGTCTAGCAAGATGCGTGATCAATAATCTATGATAACAAATGGTAATAGGTGCAATTGTAGAAGGAAAATAAATAGATTATATTTAAATATATTCATTTATTATTGTAAATAAGCATCACCGCAGTTGCATGCATTCTTGAGATGTGCAGTACCTCCAGCATCCACCTCTCCATCTAACTGCACTGAGCTGGCGAATGGAGCACTGCCGGTGATCTGGGCTTGGCCATCAATGGTTAGGGCATTTCCTGACACTCTGATGCCATAAGCTGGAGCTGGGACTGGAAGTGGAGCAGCGCATGGTGGTGCAGGGGCAGCGTATCCTTGCTCGTAATATTGTCCGCAAGTGTACTGAATAAGGCACACTTGCACGCACACCAACAGGAGAGTGAGTGAGTTCATGTCGTATCTCTTCGGATGCTTCACCTGAGAATGTCACACACTGCGACAGTTCTGCTATTTAAAGGAGACATTATCGTCACGAGTGTCATGTTGGTAACATTTGGTAATAGGATTATGTCATTTGGGAAATTTGATAAGAGTTCTGTAATAATGAAACGATTGCAGTAACATATGTCCTCACATATGTCCAGCAAAATGTATTTAAAGTGTTGTTGTTGGTTGTCTGCAACATAAGCTAGGAACAGCAAGACAATACAACATGCAGTACAAAGCAATCTTCCTTCTCTGCGCCTTCGGAGCCCTGGAGTTGGCATCAGCACAATGCGGCTCTGCTCTTCCTGACGCATACTCTGGCAGAACTGGCTACCAACCCGGCTATTCAGCTGCCACTGGTTATCCCGCTGTATACACCGTTGGTGACATCGAGGCGGCTGGTACTCTGCCAGTGACTGGTCCAGTATACGTAGATGGCTACGTGCCAGTGGAGGGTTCAGTGAACTATGCAGGTGATGTCGGTGCAACAGGAACTGCGAGCGTCTACTGCAGTTGCGGCAACAAATGGGTGGCGTAATAATATTTTCAAATAAAACATTATGAATTTATTTTTTTTGAGTTTTCCATGCATAGATACATGTATAATAAAAACAATGTGAACGTAGACGGTGTATTTAAAATTTATATCCAGTCTACTAAAAGATACTGGATTTACTAAGAAGTTTAAAGCTCTAAATGACTTTTTTCCTTGTCATGAGTTTTACGTGTACATTAGAACTAGTTCCATCCTATAATTGAAATTTTATTCAGCAGTCAATTGTTTCATATTATGACGTTAATGTACAAAACAACAAGAGAAAACTGAGATTATCCGTCCATATTGTCAATAGAAATCGTATTATCAACTTTGACGCTATGAGCACTATGACGTCACAGAGCGCGCCAAAGTGGAGTGGCGTTTAAATGTACTACAAACGTTTAATAATTTCAATCTTCATTATTTTACAAAATATGCGTTTTTTCGATGCCGGACTTTTTTATATAGATATTTAACAATAAAAGCTATCGTTTAGGATCATAAAAAAAAATCATGCATATACCCTATTATTCTAAACGTTTATAACAAATAATTTGACTCAATTTAAATCAGCTTCTATTTCTACTGCCTAGAACAGTATAGCACTGTTTGAAATTTAAACGTTTTTTCAAAACACAGTCCCATTACCATGGTAGGATCTACAAAATCACAATTTTACGAAGCGATTTAAAGTTGTCATTGTGCATAGTTTGTTTGTGTAGATTCTTCGTTGTTGTATCGAGTATCACAGAGACAATTGAGTAAATGTTAATGACATATTTTGAAGGTATTTTAACAAAGTAAAGAATGTTAAAATGCTAGTTCCGTCTTATTACCCGACAATATTATTATAATAAAAATATAAGTGTATATAGGTTTGACCGGATGACTTGTGCTTGCAAAATGTTAAATATAATTCAATAAATTTATTGTAGAATTGTAAAAAATAGAATCGTTTACAAAAAATAATGAGTAAGGTTTTACATAAAAGTCTTGTGAAGAATTTTTGAAACCGGTTTTTAGTTCTAGTGTTAACCTACTACATTTGTTTTAGGTCTGGGTCTTATGTTTGTGCTGTTCTTGTCCTGAAGGCGTCCTAGTCAGGAGTCTATTAGACACAGACAGTCCTTGGATTTACGTCATGTTAGATGCCAGAGAATAATAACGCAAAACGAAACACATTTTTGCGACATAAAACGAATCTTAGATCATAAAAGCAAGGAATGATGTCAAAATTTTGACTACCGTAAACGAAACGCCGTAAATATTTACAAACTAACCCAACTATTAAAATTAAGAAAAACTCCCCGTTATTGTCATGCTTTCACTTAATCCAGTACTTTATGAACGTGGAAATTGTTTCGACAAGAAGAAGACCACAAGAAACTCGTCAAAAAATCAATGAAGCTTGTGTTCCGTACCAAAATCATAGATTTTTTTTTTCTATTTATTATCTATTTTGCTGGCTGGTAATATTCCTGTTCCCCCCGCCACCTTATTTTCGCCCCGATGGCAGCGCTCTCTCGGCGACAACCGGTGTAACTAGGAACGGATAACCGCCGACAAATAAATTGTGCACCAACATTATAATCCCGGTTTCATCGCAATCAAGAGAAGAATCAACTCATACAATAGACCAGCACCTAAGTTGGCTCCGAAGACGACAGTGGAAGACAGGGAAAGCCGAGCCCATCGTAAGTACCTTTATTTTCCATAATGGAATGGAATTTCCTGCATACTGTCCGTCAGCCGGCATTTTACATCACACAGCTGGTCTGATGTTGAGTGGTAGCATGTACCATTGACGGGATGCAGATATAATTTTGGAGTTTGAATTTTGTGTAATATATGACAGTAAAACAATAAACTTTAAATAACTCAAATTATAATTAAATAAAATATCGTCTTAATTAAAAATATTCCCGCAGCTGCAGTAAATGTTAGCAGTGCCTGTTGCCTTCACGTCGCCGCCGTAGGTGACTGCGCCTTCCACCGGCACATGCCCGTCTACATACACTGGACCTCTCACAGGCAGAGTGCCAGCTGCTGCGATTTCTCCCCGTAACGTTGTAATTGGTCCGACATTCAGAATGTGGTGACCAAACGTTGGTGCAGGAAGCGGCGATGATTGTGAATTAATCTGAAATGAAGTTTTAGTTAATCATTAATATTTCAGCAGATGCTGTAGTGTTTTTCTTATTTCACGGATAGATGGCGCTAGTGTTGTTTAAGGACGTCGTGAGATAAGGTTACGATTATTTATTCATCTATTTATTTATAAATACTACCTACAAAATTACATTAGAACTACAAATTAAAAAAAGGATTACTATTATATAAACCAGCGGTTCTCAAACTTTTTTGGCGAAGGAAAAAGCCTTAATATAATTATAAAAAACTGATTTATATGTATTTGTGAATAATCATATTGCAATGTAATATTTAGTTGGAATATTTAGATGTAACCTTATAATCTCCCTTTGGTATTATTTGGTAGGTATTTTTTGTAGTATTTTAGCCCTAGGGTACCGCGGAACACACTTTGAGAATGACTGATATAAACTAAATGATTATATAAATTAAAATACATATACTTTGTACAGAGCATCGTTTCTCAACCATTTTTATGTCGCGACCCACGAAAAACCCAAAAAGTTTAGTAAAAAGTCTTGCGACCCCCACCCATTACATCTTAATATTTAGTTTTATAACACTACACTAAAATTCATTCCTTTAATAAACGAATCTTTTGTACCTGTAATTTGCATCTATTTATTATTATTATCAAGTCAAAAATTACAGGTTTCAGGGAAGCCAATAGAAGTATTCAATAAAAAGGACTTACCTGAACAAACATCATGGCAATGACAAACAAACCTTTATAAAACATTTTAAGAATATTAAGCGTTACAATTATAACAATTGAATTTATTAAAACGCCACATCTTTATATACACGAATTTATCGGAAAATTACACCATTATTTTCTTCATATAACATTTTATCAAGATTTTATCTTTTATGTGTAATTGCATCTCGAAATCAAAGTAAAAATGTCGTAAATCAAATACTATTATATAATCACATATACTTTGACGTTTACTTTCAACATTGCGTAAACCAGCCATTCTCAAAGTGGTGTTCCGCTAGGGCTAAAATACTGCAAAAAATACCTATCAAAGGGAGATTATAAGGTTACATCTAAATATTACATTGCAATATAATTATTCATAAATACATATAAATCAGTTTTTTATAATTATATTAAGGCTTTTTCCTTCGCCAAAAAAGTTTGAGAACCGCTGGCGTAAACGATAATAAACAATCGAGTTGTTTAAAATATTATAAATTGTCGTCGTCTCACACAAATCTCTCAGCTAAAGCAACTTCAAAACAATAACTATGTAATTCTTCTTACATCTTTAGCAGGTATCTGATTGAATTTGAATTACCCTCCCAAACTTGACCTAGTCAATATAATTAGTTGTTTCAGGCGTTACTTTGCGGAAATCCATATTAAAGGAAATTATTCAAAGTTATTTTGCTTATACGCGTATACGCGACTTCGCACGTATCCTGATGATGCCATGTGAAGTGGCGAAACGCGTCGAAACAAATTACTGAATGTTGTAGCGGGAATTATAAGCAAAATAATTTTGAATAATTTCCTTTGACCTAGTCACTTGCTGTTTTGCTTAAGGTGACAATCATTACACTCTGAATTTATAATAATAGTAATACTTACTTTATTTAAATATTTAAGTTTATGCTTAAAAGATTCACCGGTGCTTTCTACATTGTCCTGTCAATCCAATTAACTAGACCAGGGGCAGACCGCGGCTCTTGCCATAGGATTATCTGGCTCTCGCTCACTCATAACTCGCTGAAGCAAATTAGACTTTCATTATAGTATATAATAAAGTTCATGTTGCGGCTCTCTGAAGGCATGGGAAGATTTTCCCATTTGATATTCGGCTCATCTGGTTGATAAGTCTGCCGACCCCTGAACTAGACAATTGCGCACACTAGGTTAGGTAAAAAAGGGAATTTCTGGCAATATAATAAATACAATATATATATACAAAATAATATATATGCTTTAAACAGAAATATCAGTACAATGAATCCAATTTAAGTATTTCTATGACTGACACAGAAGGACTGTCTCAGTTTCATCATAATTTACAGTTTAGACCAGATATTCTCAACCCTTTTTGTTGCGACACGCTTTTAACGATTTCAAAATTTGGCGGTACACAAAGAAAAAGATAAGTTTAACAAAATTTTAATCATATTATTTAACTAGCTGTTGCCCGCAACTACGTCTGCGTAATAATGAATAAAATAAATCTAATAAGATTTATACAAACTTTCATCCCCTATTTTATCCCCTTAGGGGTGGAATTAATCAAAATCCTTTCTTAGCGGATGCCTACATCATAACATCTACCTGCATGCCAAATTTCAGCCCGATCCGTCCAGTGGTTTGGGCTGTGCGTTGATAGATCACTATGTCAGTCAGTCACCTTTGAGTTATATATATTTAGATAATATTAACATATGGTTGAAAATTATTGATTTAGTCTAAGGATGTAATGTTTCGGTGTTGAGGTTAATTGTTTAGCCTTATAATTTATGACGATACTTATAATTTAACAATAAATTATATTTCATGAATATCAAGGTTTTCTTGCATGGAGTGAATCAATACATACCGGTGACGTGTCAAGCTATGACCATGAAAAATCTCCACTAATATTATAAATGTGAATGTAAGTTTGTGACGTTTTTACGCAACAACTACTTAACCGATTATCATTAAACTTTGTACACGTATTTTTGGAGGTACTGGAAGTAACATAGGATACTTTTCATTTAAAAAAAAATATTTTTTACTATAGTTTCCAACTGACTATAGTTTCAGCTGTTTGGAATCTTATTGATTCATTTCTATTGAAATGATCTCTGATACTTATTTAATGACTTAAATGCGAGCGAAGCCGCGGGTAAAAGCTAGTATGTATTATAAATGTACCAAACGAACTAAATTAATATTTAATAGCGTGTGTAGTCCGTTTAAACTACCAACATGATGGTCTAGGACACTCGCCTGTCATTTGTTTATACAATGAAGAAAGCTTAAAACGAATATCAGACGAATGCATGCGCGAAGAAATTATTCAAAAAGATTTTTCATGTTTTAATACTTAGATATATGGAATGTGATGTTACTGATATGAAAATCTGGACCCCCTCCAGCCCCTTGTCATACAATGTCACACTCCCCTAACGTGTGACGTAATTTATCGACAGCCCAAAACAAGAGAACGCACATTTTCACATTTTTAACTAGAAGTTCTTATAAAAATTGCTCATTACGTTTTTTGAATTAGTATATGAATCAACTATTTCTTTCGATATTTGATAATTGTTATTTTAAATATTGCTCCTTTTAAAATATATTATAGCGTTGTCGTTTTATTCCGTGATCGTAGCTAACTTCATGGCGATACGATTCGCAGTAAACTTCACTCGAAAGACAAACCACGACTTCGTGCATGGCAACTATATGCATAATTCATTTTATTTTCAATTCGTGTTACATAAGCACCCTTATTAAGGGTAGTTATTTGCCTTTCTGTTTATATAAAATAAAGATATACTACACAATATATTGACAGGATATTTACAAGGCATAGTTATGTCCAATGACGAGGTCCAATTTCAAAGCTTTCTGGCTTTTGTTTTAAAAGTTTAAATACATAATTATAATGAATTATTTGCAAAGCTAATAATCAATATCTTCTAGTGCGGTTTTATACATACGCTGATGTATCACCAGACTTAATAACTGACAAAAAAATTTAGAATCGAAATATAAATTAAACAAATAAATATAATAGAATTAAATTTTATTTCATATTAAGATTATATCTATTACGCCACCCATTTGTTGCCGCAACTGCAGTAGACGCTCGCAGTTCCTGTTGCACCGACATCACCTGCATAGTTCACTGAACCCTCCACTGGCACGTAGCCATCTACGTATACTGGACCAGTCACTGGCAGAGTACCAACTGCCTCGATGTCACCAACGGTGTATACAGCGGGATAACCAGTGGCAGCTGAATAGCTGGGTTGGTAGCCAGTTCTGCCAGGGTATGCGTCAGGAAGAGCAGAGCCGCATTGTGCTGATGCCAACTCCAGGGCTCCGAAGGCGCAGAGAAGGAAGATTGCTTTGTACTGCATGTTGTATTGTCTTGCTGTTCCTAGCTTATGTTGCAGACAACTAACAACAACACTTTAAATACATTTTGCTGGACATATGTGAGGACATATGTTACAGCAATCGTTTCATTATTACAGAACTCTTATCAAATTTCCCAAATGACATAATCCTATTACCAAATGTTACCAACATGACACTCGTGACGATAATGTCTCCTTTAAATAGCAGAACTGTCGCAGTGTGTGACATTCTCAGGTGAAGCATCCGAAGAGATACGACATGAACTCACTCACTCTCCTGTTGGTGTGCGTCCAGGTGTGCCTTATTCAGTACACTTGCGGACAATATTACGAGCAAGGATACGCTGCCCCTGCACCACCATGCGCTGCTCCACTTCCAGTCCCAGCTCCAGCTTATGGCATCAGAGTGTCAGGAAATGCCCTAACCATTGATGGCCAAGCCCAGATCACTGGCAGTGCTCCATTCGCCAGCTCAGTGCAGTTAGATGGAGAGGTGGATGCTGAAGGTACTGCACATCTCAAGAGTGCATACAACTGCGGTGATGCTTATTTACAATAAATAATTTACCTTACTGAGTACTAATAGTAATTTGTTTGTTTGTTTTAATCCCTTCCTTCTATTCAAATTTTCACTGATATGTGCTACAAATAAAATCCTTTTAGTAATTAGTTTACTACATATATAAAGCAGTCTTTTACTGCTGGTATTAACATGCTCTCTGTTTACAATTATCCTTATAATCAAACCTTTAAAAAATTGTACAGCTCCTGTGCGTTCACGGGCGGCCCACTAGCCGCACATTTTCAGAGATTATAGAAGATAATTGATATTATTATTCTTATTATTTGGGGCTTTTATCTGACAAGATATATTAGTCCCATCGTGCCTACAAAACTTAAAATTAAAGGAGAGGGAGCCGCTGATGAACCAGCTAGCAGAAATCCCAACACGCATCTGATGCCAGTTCAGCCAGAATGATCTGCGCTAAGACTTTGTGCTTTCTCATGAGCGCCTCCCTCTCCTTCTAACTTCGCAAACACTCCGTTAACAAATGCTGTACGTCCTCCACAAGAGATAATTGATATAATTGCAACTGATATTACATAGCAATTTTTATATAGCAAGTTCCCGCTTCATGGTTAATACTACACTTACTGCCTATTTGGGTAAGATACACCCATAGACTTACTCCTTAATGCTAGTGATAGCTCTTTTATATTAGTACGTTGATTTCTAAAATCCTTTTAACGTAGGCTTGGAATTATAACGGGGATTTAAAGGGAATTAGTGTAGTACACATCAGTGGCGTAGCGTGGGTATCGGCCGCCCTCTTAATTAGGTATTTCAATATAATGTATATTATACATTATATACCTACATTAATTCTAGAGAACTTTTGGGCAAGAACAAATCAACAAAACAAAATCAAAAAAAAATCAGTGCTCCTTTCAGTCGGTCCGAATTTATAGTTGCGTTAAAAATATGAAATGGTTCAAATACTTACAAAATATATTTTATTATTTACTGTGAAATTTTGCCGACCCCTAAAAGTGCCGCCCGGGGCGGGCCGCCCCCTCAGCTCTCCTACGCTACGCCACTGGTACACATTAGACTTCTACAAATGTTTTCTTTTGACATACGGATTATATCTCAATCACTTTCACGGTTCAGTAACTCGAATTTCTCCGCAGATAAGGTACATCTATCTACTAAACCAGTGTTTCCCAAACATTGTTCTGCCATTGTCTGGTAATTTTCATACTGCCCCTTTGTGACCCATTTAACACTTTTAAACCCATGCTGGTAAAATTATTGTGTGTTAACAGCTTATGAATATTTACGATGCGTCTATCGATAGTAGGTATTATTTCTAAAACAAGGCAATCCCGGTATTTCATTTTAATGGCCCGGTACCGGATCGCGACCTGGCTAATGAGACACGTTGTACTAAACTATTACATTTTAATAACTAAACAAGCATCGCAGAATTTACATTAAACGTTTAAAGAACAAAATAAATGGTGATCTGTGTTTCACGTGTATGTTGTATATACACAATACAATATGGTTGAACAGAGAGAGGATAGTTACCATTTAAATATAATAAAAATATAGCCTTTGCCTATTTTTAATAAATATTGTACGAGGAATGTGGGCAACACTGCTTCCCAGATGGAGGCTGTCAAGCGAGCGTGCCGTGTCGAGCTTGCCATCTGATCAATCGCCTTGTGTGCATTTTAACATATTATACATCTTCTTTGCAACCGAGTGTTTTACTCTGAAATCTTCAACTCCGTGTCATTTAATACAATCCGTGTTACACTGTTCATTAATTTCTAATATAAAATAGTTTGCTTACCTCATCTTTACCAATTTCCTTAATAATCTACATGACCGGTTGTTCACCGCAATTTAATTTAAGCAATGGAAATTAATTTACTGATTCATTTGTAAAATTGCTTCCAGCCATCAAATTCGTCACAGCCTCTCATTTTTATTCCGTTATATCACTTGTCTAAGAACTATAATCTATATCACAACCTATGTTGGAAGGTATCTTCGTTCAAAAAAAAATCTGAGGGTGTTAGACTAAATAAATTCACGCTATAGCGTTCTAGCATGTGACAACCCTGAATAAGGTATCTGGGGGGCTACTCAGGCACACTTCGGACGAAAATACAGACGTTTCTTACATTTACGTAATCATTCACGAAATTATGCATTTGACGGTGACGTCACGACGGATAGACCACACAATGCTTATTAGTTATTTTACGGATATTTTTACGGGCTTATATGTCAAAATTCACGTAAGCTACAGAAGTGACGGCCGTATCACGAAACTTCGGATATGCCTGAGTAGCCCCTCTGGCACATGAATTATAATTGTTTGTATTTGGTCTTAAAAAATATATTACGAGCTAGTAAAACGTGTAATATTTAGGTAAAAAGGGATAAAGACACTCATATAATACTCATTCTGAATAAAATATGTACGTTTAAAAACGAAGTAAACATTTATTTATGAATAAATTATTGTAAATAAGCATCACCGCAGTTGCATGCATTCTTGAGATGTGCAGTACCTTCAGCATCCACCTCTCCATCTAACTGCACTGAGCTGGCGAATGGAGCACTGCCGGTGATCTGGGCTTGGCCATCAATGGTTAGGGCATTTCCTGACACTCTGATGCCATAAGCTGGGGCTGGGACTGGAAGTGGAGCAGCACATGGTGGTGCAGGGGCAGTGTATCCTTGCTCGTAATATTGTCCGCAAGTGTACTGAATAAGGCACACCTGGACGCACACCAACAGGAGAGTGAGTGAATTCATGTCGTATCTCTTCGGATGCTTCACCTGAGAATGTCACACACTGCGACAGTTCTGCTATTTAAAGGAGACATTATCGTCACGAGTGTCATGTTGGTAACATTTGGTAATAGGATTATGTCATTTGGGAAATTTGATAAGAGTTCTGTAATAATGAAACGATTGCAGTAACATATGTCCTCACATATGTCCAGCAAAATGTATTTAAAGTGTTGTTGTTGGTTGTCTGCAACATAAGCTAGTAACAGCAAGACAATACAACATGCAGTACAAAGCAATCTTCCTTCTCTGCGCCTTCGGAGCCCTGGAGTTGGCATCAGCACAATGCGGCTCTGCTCTTCCTGACGCATACCCTGGCAGAACTGGCTACCAACCCGGCTATTCCGCTGCAACTGGTTATCCCGCTGTATACACCGTTGGTGACATTGAGGCGGCTGGTACTCTGCCAGTGACTGGTCCAGTATACGTAGATGGCTACGTGCCAGTGGAAGGTTCAGTGAACTATGCAGGTGATGTCGGTGCAACAGGAACTGCGAGCGTCTACTGCAGTTGCGGCAACAAATGGGTGGCGTAATAGATATAATCTTAATATGAAATATATGATTTTGTGAATATTACTTGGCTAATTTGAAAAACTTTATTTTGATTAACATTATCGTCGATTTGAAAGCTTTGTTTGTTGTGATGAGATTGCCTGTAAAGGCGAATTATTTAAAAGATGTA
This sequence comes from Tineola bisselliella, assembly GCA_028551675.1. Taxonomy (NCBI): domain Eukaryota; kingdom Metazoa; phylum Arthropoda; class Insecta; order Lepidoptera; family Tineidae; genus Tineola; species Tineola bisselliella. Next base: position 17,028 of record JAPWLS010002120.1, read on the forward strand.
AATGGAGTTTTTATATATATATGTACTTGTGAGATGCTGAGATTCGTGACAATGACTAGCTCGTTCAATTAAATGTAGTTAGTGTGCGAGTTACTCTTACATAAAATAATATATTAATTAAAATATGAAAAAGACAATGTAAGTATAGCATTTAGTTCGGCTTGTGTTAGATGTTGTACACGTGGCGATTTTCAAATGGAAACTGTTTTTGTAGATATATAAGAGTTAGAAAGAGAAATAATTGCGGTTTCGTGAACGGCAAAGGAGATATCTGCATCCCTTTCACACATGCTTCAACTACGATATAAGAATATAGTTATCCCTTTCTAATGATCGTTTCTTCCAGTCCAAATTCTAATCCGTATCCATTTGAAGATTATCGACTATATTTACGATAAACTACTCCTCCTTGGTGTTAGGCTGACATGTAAATTGAACTCTATTTAGAAGTCTACATACTTATAGAATATATTACCCCTAACGTTCGTGTTCTAATGAAAAAAGGTGTCAACACATATTCTGGCTAGGGTTTAGCATCGTGTTACATGAATTTTGGATAGCATTAATTTCTAATACAAGTGATTTTATACCAAATTAACATCATAACTACTTCTAAAACTTGAAAATTTTCGAATAATGAACAATACAAGAAAAAATAAATCACTTACTATTTTATAGTATTGGTTATTGAACACAATTTACTAAGTGATAAGATTGTGAATTTTCTTTTAAAAATTGTGTAAAATAGTGAAATTATGTGAAAATTTTGTTTATTACAGTGTTTAGTATCTAAATAGTGGTATATAGCTAGGTAAAACATAGAGAAAAATGTACAATACTATGAAATCGCAAATGAATTATTTTTTTGTTTTGTTAATAATTCGAAATTTTCAAATTTTTAGAAATAAATTTTCAAGTTTTAGAAGAGGTAATGATTTTTATCTAAATATATGTATATTAACTCAAAGGTGACTGACTTAGTGATCTATCAACGCACAGCCCAAACCACTGGACGGATCGGGCTGAAATTTGGCATGCAGGTAGATGTTATGACGTAGGCATCCGCTAAGAATGGATTTTGATCAATTCTACCCCCAAGGGGATAAAATAGGGGATGAAAGTTTCTATAAATCTAATTAGATTTTCGACTTATTGAACTGAAATTAAAAATTGACAGATATGTGGTTAATAACCGCAGCAAGTTTTCAATTATGACCCACGACAGGAATGGTGATAACTACTTAACACACGTTAAACAAAAGTAAAGCCACACAAACTATACCTAATTAATAATAATACTTCTTAACGCGAGCGAAGCCGCTGGCAAAAGCTAGTTTAGTATAAAATCACTTGTGTTAGAAATTAATGCAGTCCAAAATTCATGTAACACGATGCTAGACCCTAGCTTTCGTTTCGATTGTACTTTCTTTTAAAGTTAATAACTTAATTCAATAAGGACAAATTGTTTAGATTTTAGCAGTAGATTTTAAGATTTTTCGAACTTCGAGTTTCAGCTTATAATTGAAGCCCAAATTCAACATCAGCTTTTCATTACTTACTTTATAGTCCAATCAATGAACAAAAAAGTGGAAAAAATTCTAACCCGGACAAAAAAAATACAGTCGTATAGGAAAAAAAAAGAATATGAGTGTCTGTGTGGAGCAACTCGCGCCGGAATGGGGAACCTAACCTAAAAAATTCCGAAAGTTCGAAAAAACGGTTTTTTTTTAAATCAATGTCTCCGATCAGAAAAAGTTAAATGAGAAAGTTGTAGGTATTAAAAAAACGCATCGATTCGTTTTTGTTGAGTTTAATTCGGTGCATAACTTTTCGAGTTATTTTAAAAAATCATCGAAAATGACCATTTTTTGTTTATGTAATAACTTTTTAAATTTTTTTTTTTTTTTTTTTAAATTCACCATAAAGATAGATATTTACTAGCTAAATAAGCTTGTTTTTGTAAAATTAAAAAATATAAATATTAATATTTGTCCGGGTTAGAATTGTTTTTTTTAATATGGGACCAAAATTCATTGATTGGACTATTATATTATTTAGTAATTACGCATAGAATTATAATGTTGGCTGCTATAAAAAATTCTTATTATTTACTTCCCCATCCACTGCCTGTTTTAATATTGTTTGAAACTTGCAGTGTGGTGTTGGATTATAAAATAAAATCAATTTATACATGGCATAGAGTATTAGACTTTTCAACCATACATATTTGACACTTATCTTTTTAAACTGTTGAATGGGCATGACATGGCAACACAAAGGTTGGTCGTCTGAGAAAGATCACTGATTTACTCTTTCTTACGTATATCTAATATTTTCTTTAAAAGTGCAATAAAGTATTATTATTGTTATTTTTTAATAGACGAGTACTTAAATAACTTAATACTGTAAAATGCCTAATTATGGAAAATACATTCACAATCATCTTTGTCAGATCTGCATCAAAATAGTTGACAATAAATGAATAAATAAAAGATACTGAGGTAACTATTAAAAAAACATTTATTCTTATATCGTCTTACTGTAAATATGCATCACCGCAGTTGCATGCATTCTTGAGATGTGCGGTACCTTCAGCATCCACCTCTCCATCTAACTGCACTGAGCTGGCGAATGGAGCACTGCCGGTGATCTGGGCTTGGCCATCAATGGTTAGGGCATTTCCTGACACTCTGATGCCATAAGCTGGAGCTGGGACTGGAAGTGGAGCAGCGCATGGTGGTGCAGGGGCAGCGTATCCTTGCTCGTAATATTGTCCGCAAGTGTACTGAATAAGGCACACCTGGACGCACACCAACAGGAGAGTGAGTGAATTCATGTCGTATCTCTTCGGATGCTTCACCTGAGAATGTCACACACTGCGACAGTTCTGCTATTTAAAGGAGACATTATCGTCACGAGTGTCATGTTGGTAACATTTGGTAATAGGATTATGTCATTTTTGAAATTTGATAAGAGTTCTGTAATAATGAATAGATTGCAGTAACATATGTCCTCACATATGTCCAGCAAAATGTATTTAAAGTGTTGTTGTTGGTTGTCTGCAACATAAGCTAGGAACAGCAAGACAATACAACATGCAGTACAAAGCAATCTTCCTTCTCTGCGCCTTCGGAGCCCTGGAGTTGGCATCAGCACAATGCGGCTCTGCTCTTCCTGACGCATACCCTGGCAGAACTGGCTACCAACCCGGCTATTCAGCTGCCACTGGTTATCCCGCTGTATACACCGTTGGTGATATCGAGGCGGCTGGTACTCTGCCAGTGACTGGTCCAGTATACGTAGATGGCTACGTGCCAGTGGAAGGATCAGTGAACTATGCAGGTGATGTCGGTGCAACAGGAACTGCGAGCGTCTACTGCAGTTGCGGCAACAAATGGGTGGCGTAATAGATATAATCTTAATATGAAATAAAATGACAATACCTAATAATATATGTTGTAGTTTTGATAAAATCCTCTACTAAAGACTTTAAGAAGTAATATGATTTTTTAACGTGTTACTATAATTTACAAGCAGTGGCGGCCTTAGGGGGTGGCGAACGGGGCAATCGCCCGGGGCCTCGCTCTTGCAGGGGCCTCGTTTTTAAAAGTTTCTTTTTTAAAACTGTCAATGTAAAATATTTTAAAACTCAAATTTTATTTATTTGTATAACTTTAGCATTTCTCGTCTAATATGACAAATACCTAAACCAAACAACCAGATCTACTTTCGCATACGTACTTTTCACGAAAGACAAAGGGCCTCGCAAAGACCTGCCGCCCAGGGCCTCGCAATGGGTAAGGCCGCCACTGTTTATAAGTAGGTAGAAAAAAAAAGTTTTAAAATATGATAAATTACAAAGTAGAATATTTTTCTAGATTCTAGTTCTATATATTGCTATTCTAGTGCTTTTTTTATTTCCCATTAAAATCTATTAGGATCCAAAAGACAAACAAAAGGCGTTTATACAATAATTTACAGTATATTAGATACCTGTGTACAAAACAATTATATTTAATATGGACCGAATGTGCATTTAACCGAGTACGAATATTCGGTTCAAAAATCATAATTTACCACTCTTAAATTATATTAATTTAAATAAATCTTCAATTATGTTCATTTTAATTTCACGACACTTTCAAATTGTTCATTTTAAATAAACTAGAATTATGTTGATTTTTAATTTTGTAACTAAATGATGGCAATGTAGTGTTTGTTTAATTTACAGATACTATGTGTGGTTGTCAAAATAAAGCCTTTTTATTGTGTGTGAAGTTGGCCCCTATTTAGAAAATTTTAAAAACTAATCGAAGTTCTTTTAGCCCTCTAAAAGTTTTACAGTTCTTTATTAATTCAAAAAAATCCATTGATTAGTGGTCAAAACACAAAGTTTGGGAGCTCACTTTTCAATTTCAAAATTCAATAAGCTATAACTTTTTTATTTTAGCTCTGATCGATTTGATTTCTTCGAAAAATTGATAGATCTCTTAAAGGATTGACTCTGAAGAAGGTAAGCGATTTTGTAAAAACAAAATTATTTTCTGACAAATTTAGCAAATTTGAAAAAAATGTTTTTTTTATATTAGTCTCAATTAATTTGATTTCTTCGAGAAACTGATTGAATTCTTAAAGTGGCAGACAACTCACAACAAAGTGGTTGATTTTTAAGAAATAAAATGTTCATATAATACCATAAATAAATAAGAAAATTAATGTCTTACGGCCTAGAACACTTCACACATACACCTTTTCATATTATATGTGTATCTTAAAATAACACTGTTTATATATTCTGCTGAATATTCGACATAATAAAATGGACCCAAATGGACTACAACAGAATATCGTATTTCGGCCAAACATTAACTGTATAGAATATATGAAATGAAAAAGGCGCTAAAGGCATGCGCTTGCTCGTCGTCAGACTACAATGGCTTCGGAAAGGCGTATGACGAGAAGAAAACCACAAAAATCTTGTCAATCATAGCCTGTACATAAAATAATTAATAAAAAAACTGAATATAATTCAGAATAAAAACAATTAAATAACAACATGCAGTTTAACTTTTAAATTAATTACTCTAGACCAGCCCAGATGATGATTTTAAGCTAAAGTATTGTACCTGAGCGGAGAGAAATGTTTGCGTTCAACAGTCGTCACTGCTTCAGCTAAAGAGTTTGTTACCCTTGAAAGTGATGGTACTACCCTGGGTTCAGACAGACTGATACCACTCTTTTAATTGAATAAATTAAAAACTAATCTATTAGGTTACTTCATTTTATTTCATATTAAGATTATATCTATTACGCCACCCATTTGTTGCCGCAACTGCAGTAGACGCTCGCAGTTCCTGTTGCACCGACATCACCTGCATAGTTCACTGAACCTTCCACTGGCACGAAGCCATCTACGTATACTGGACCAGTCACTGGCAGAGTACCAGCCGCCTCAATGTCACCAACGGTGTATACAGCGGGATAACCAGTGGCAGCGGAATAGCCGGGTTGGTAGCCAGTTCTGCCAGGGTATGCGTCAGGAAGAGCAGAGCCGCATTGTGCTGATGCCAACTCCAGGACTCCGAAGGCGCAGAGAAGGAAGATTGCTTTGTACTGCATGTTGTATTGTCTTGCTGTTCCTAGCTTATGTTGCAGACAACCAACAACAACACTTTAAATACATTTTGCTGGACATATGTGAGGACATATGTTACTGCAATCGTTTCATTATTACAGAACTCTTATCAAATTTCAAAAATGACATAATCCTATTACCAAATGTTACCAACATGACACTCGTGACGATAATGTCTCCTTTAAATAGCAGAACTGTCGCAGTGTGTGACATTCTCAGGTGAAGCATCCGAAGAGATACGACATGAACTCACTCACTCTCCTGTTGGTGTGCGTGCAAGTGTGCCTTATTCAGTACACTTGCGGACAATATTACGAGCAAGGATACGCTGCCCCTGCACCACCATGCGCTGCACCACTTCCAGTCCCAGCTCCAGCTTATGGCATCAGAGTGTCAGGAAATGCCCTAACCATTGATGGCCAAGCCCAGATCACCGGCAGTGCTCCATTCGCCAGCTCAGTGCAGTTAGATGGAGAGGTGGATGCTGAAGGTACTGCACATCTCAAGAACACATGCAACTGCGGTGATGCTTATTTACAATAATGTTTTAATAAATTGTTTGTTTAAAAATTATTTTAGTATTTTATTTGGCAACATACTTAATATTGGTAGAAAGAATAGCGTGTTTTTCGTTCGTGTAAGGCTGTATTGATTAGTTTGCTACATGCGGCTGAAAAATTTTAAACTCCGCATTGCTTCATGTATAATTCAAAAAGCTTTTGTGAAACATTCAGTTCGGTATTTTTTATATACCCTTCTTTGAGCTATTATTTATCCCACGTATCTGGAAAATATAGCTAATTAGTCCAGCTAAGTATACCAGAAAAATCCCTTTATGACTCTAACTTAATTAGTTTTTAATAAAACAAAAGATTACCCTAAACAAAATTAAACAAAAAACGGTTAACTAATCTATACTAATATTATAAAGAGGAAAGATTTGTAGTTTTGTATGTTTGTAACGAATTGGCTCAAAAACTACTGGATCGATTTCAAAAATTCTTTCACCATTTCAATGCTACATTATCACTGATCAATATAGGCTATATAAATTGCAGTAAAAAAATAAGGATCCTTACGAAAACTACAATAATGTAACCCAAGTTTGCCAAAAATTGCCATAAAAGGCAGGCGTCGTTGATATATGAAACATCATTAAACTTCATTACTACGCGAATGAAGTTAGACGAAGTAGCTAGTTCCGTATAAATACAATTATATTTTTAATTATTTCATAATATTAATTCATTTTTAGTGTGTTCACGACTTAACAACTGCTCCAATGCGCAGAATCCGACGCTAAAAACAGGGGTAGAGGTTTCCCGTCAGTATAAAATCGAAGATCCAAACAACGCGACATTAAAGATATTTCGCGATTGATTCTGTGTAATTTTCCGTAGTAATGCTAATCGAAAAGTGATTGAATGTGTTTACGTGTTTGTGTTGGTCCCAAAAGTGAAGTTATGACGTTGTATTCCTTTCCTACAACAAGTTTTAACAGAGAAAAAGAAAAATTCAGTAATATCGATTCGAGTGTTATGCCCTCATTGGTGTTTTATAACGGGTGAGTTTCAAGAAGTACTCTCATATTCGGCTCAATGCGTAGTAATGAAGATATAAAGTACTATGAAGTTTAATATGCCTGCCTTTTATGGCAATTTTTGGCAACCTTGGGTTACATTATTGTAGTTTTAGTAAGGATTCTTATCTTTTTTACTGCAATTTATATAGCCTATATTGATCAGTGATAATGTAGCATTGAAATGGTGAAAGAATTTTTGAAATCGATCCAGTAGTTTTTAAGCCAATTCGTTACAAACATACAAAAATACAAATCTTTCCTCTTTATAATATTAGTATAGTTGGATCTACGATAGCAAGATCTCAACTACATATATTTAAGAAGTATATTCACAATAAGAAAAACTGTCAAAAATAAACTTGAAGACAAAAAAGGATTCGTTGACATTTTTGTCAGAATTTACGACTTCAGAATTTCGTGTTGGGTCAATTTGGCTATTATAATATCATCATATAATAGTTTGCAGTTAAAAGTGTTATTAGGTATTCGTCTAAAAATAGAAAGGTTAAGGCAGAATTAATTAATATGTGTTGACTTTACATTTAGTCTAACTAAAAAATAATTAATTTCCTTAGCCTTTAAAAACTCCCACTAACCGATTACGAATAAAAAAAATAAACGAAAATAGGCCTTAAGATGATGCATGACTTAAAAACTAATCAATTTTTTGTTTTAAAATTCTTTACATGAAAGTTTTTGTAATATTAAAAAATGCTTTCAAAATGAACACGGTTAGTAACAAAGAAAAATCGATAAGGTACGTCACTACGCGCCCGCTGGTAGCAACTGTCAACAAACATGACGTAACGAATGAATTTAAAATATTCATAGAAAACGTATCATTAATTAATTAATACATAATAATAACTTTTAAATTATATTTAAAAAATAATTTTATTGTTTAAAATGTTTTATTTAAAATAAAATTCAACACAAAAACAACGAATTGTTTACAAAACGGAACGTATTTGACGTGGCTCGCGTCACGTCCGCCCTTTATTGCTTGATATCATTATAAACCGACGAAAATGCGTGGGACACATAAAGTTATTATAACCTGAACGAGGTACACGTTTCTTTATTTAGTCGGGTAACTGTTATTGCAGCGTCAGAATCATCTTTTCTCTACGACACATTCGTTCGTGGGACTTTACGTGCTTTTGTCGTTTTAGTAATCTGTGCAGTTTCACTGCAAAATCGGTTTGAAAGCCGAAATTTTCATCCAGAGTCGTATACAAGGCGCAATTACGTTTTACCAAGATGATCAAGTTAATACAACAATTCTCTTTAAGTAATAGTAGTTTTTGTGACGGGGCCACCGTCGTTGTACCCGAGGTCGTCAAACGCCAGTAAGTAGTAATTTTACTTTTAATGCTATTTTTAAAGTTATCATGTTTGCAAACATTCGATTTGTAGGTTATTTCAATTGTTAAAGTAATGGAAACTCGATATTTTTGTTTATTATTTATGAAATTGTGAACGTGATATTTGGCTAATTGAATTATCTTTCCGAGAAATTTCTAGAAATTACACTTTACATTGCACAATTATTAAAACTTATAACAATAAAGTTAATTATATAGCGTCGAGGCCTTGAAGAGATAACGGTTTATATTGTTATTTGCTTTTTCCTTACTTTTGTTTTTCGGATAAACGTACATTTTAATTGTGTGACTCGATGTTCCAGTTAAACTTTATTAGGTCATAAAATGATATACACGTGTATATATTAATATATTACGTACTAACACTGTTATTATTACTAAAATCAAAGATAGGGTCACCTTTGAGGTGTGTCAATGAACTTATTAATAATGTGTCACTTCATTAAGTGATAAGAAAAACCAAAATTACCTGACTCACATTACAACAAAACATTCTTTTGTTTCTAACCTATAATTTCATTCTTTTGTTTAATTCAGCGGTTCTCAAACTTTTTTGGCGAAGGAAAAAGCCTTAATATAATTATAAAAAACTGATTTAATATTACGGAATATTTAGACGTAACCTTATAATCTCCCTATGGTAGGTATTTTTTGCAGTATTTTAGCCCTAGGGTTCTGCGGAACACACTTTGAGAATGGCTGGACTTGAGTATGACGGTGCCCCATTAATATCTTTATCTCAATTTTAAAGCACAAAGGAAATATTTGTATACGTTTTTTTAAATATGATAAGATATGAAAATTATATATGTATATTTTGAATACTTGGTTTGAGGTTTTGGTGGTTTATTTTTGTTGTCATCTATGGTTGCTATATTGGTATTATAAACCACAGGATTGAATGTATATCTATTTTTATAACAATAATATTGTCTCAATGGTTTCTGTGATTCTCAATACAACAATGAAGAATCTACACAAATAAACTATGCACAATGACAACTTTAAATTGCTCTCTGTAAAATAAAGATTTTGTTGATTCCTATCGTGCTAATACAGTGATTCTTAACCTTTTAGTGATGAGAGACCATTTGACAATCTGTCTTGCTATGAATCACTAACTGTTTCATGGTTAAATGTAGGTACAATATATGTAAATAAAAAACATATAAAATTGTTTAAAATCATACATATTAATGGAAAAACGCAATTACGAAAATAATCATATTAGGAATAGACACTCGGCTATATCACGATAGTCTGTGGTTGTATACAGTCTAATATTCGTCCGCTCCCTCTATGCGTGTCGGGTGTGCCTCTTATAAATAATATAATGTTTCTTAATAAAAATCAGTTGTTTCACTCCTCTGGACATACACTTTTCATCAAATCATTGTAGAAAAAATTATAAACTATAAGTATAGTACTATAGTTATATAAATAAACTTAGATGCCATCGTGGACCACTTTGAGAACCACTGTGCTAATAGGACTCGGCGGTATAGAGTTGTGGGTTGACAGCTAGTATTTCCTAAGCACTCGTAAATACCATAACAATTATGGCAATGATTCAATTGACGTAAGAGCTATCATTAGACAAAAGTATGTGTTGTGTGTTTTGTGTGTTTAAAACTGTAAACCAGTGTTTCCCAACCTTTTTTGTGCCATGCCTCACCTTAGCCTTTCTGAAATTCTTATATATAAATAAAATAGTAATAAAAATAAAATCTATGTAACCAAACACCCAGTTGATAATTTGGTCTCGTCAAGCGAAATTATACCTAATAATTAATTATTTACTGCAAAAGTGAAAAATTTGCTTATTTCATTAAATTTGGCACCGAAATTTAGGTTTAAATCAAGGGTTAAATTGCCCCCCTTAACAATCAAATTGTCCCCTGTGGAGTATGGGCCCCACGTTTGGAAACACTGCTCTAAACCATGTCAACAACGGCATCCGATTGCCTCGCGCGTGAGCATAAAATAAAGACTTTACTAATTAAATTAATTAGTAGAAATTCCAGGAATTAATTGTCTTCGAGTCTTAGTTAAACTGAACAGCCAGTCTTTTGATAAAATGTGATGATACTTTGAAAGCCTTGAAGGCAGGTTATTAAAAACAATAGTATAACAAATAGTGTTTGAAGTGTGATTCTCGAAGCCTACAATCACAAAGAAGAGGAGAGGTTTTTTTTTAATTTTAACCTAACTTATAATAATATTTAACACTAGCTTTACCAGCTTAAATATACCTATTTCTACCAAAACCAAAAAAACTATATATTTGTTACAAATATACAATAAAATAATATAAAATTCATAAAACTAAATCTTCTGTTATAAATTAAAGAAGATTAGAAGAATTAAAGAAAATGTTATACGCAGTAGGAATTTTAATTTCATTTCATTTTGTCTGGTCTGGTAAATCTAGTGTTAATAATGAACAAATTTGAAAATATGTATCAGATTCTGATTAGAGTGACTGGAAAATTAAGATACGATAGTTTATGATGCAAATGAGTTAATATCTGATCCCTGTATTTATAATTTAATATTCTAGGTCAGTGGTTCTCAACCTTTTTTATTTTATCGCGACACACTTCTAACGATATCAAAATTTGGCGGTACACAAATCAAAAGATAAGTTTATTGTATGCACTACAAAAACAACAGTAGGTACGTTTGTTTTGACACAGTGGTGGAGATCTGCCTACACCTTATCAGGGAGGTGTCCGTAAAAGCATTCGATGTTATCATAACAAAATGTTTTGGCAACAATGCGCAGACGCAGGCCAAATAAAAAACAATTTATATTATTTACTTTCGTTTTATTTTCGTGCATTTTACCCGGCATCGCTGATTATTTTTAGACTTTTTGGCAATCATATTTATTTGGAGCGGGATGCGCGATGTTTATTGTATACAGTGAATTTTCTATCTTTGCCACTATCGGACGCGTAATTAAGAATAAAGCTGTTGGAATAAACTATTTATAACCGCTGCCTTTTTTGTTTTTTTCTTAAGAGTTCTAAGTCTAATTGGAATTTAGAAAAATAATTTTGTTTTTATATCAAATGCGAGAGTATAAAAACTGGATGAATTCTTAATAAAATTGATTATTCGTTTTGATATATATAAATTCGTGAGTAATCCCTCGCGGGGTAGTCAGATAAAATTGATTAATCGAGTTGTGTAAGTTGTTTTAATGAAAAACAAGAATGGTCGTCAAATTGTGCGTCTTGAAGTGAGTATTGAATGTATAAAGGCTATGTAATTAAGAAAAAATATTACTTCTATTTAACCTGGACTCTTTAAACAGTTTAACACTAGAATTAGCAGCCGGTCAAAACGACCAAACGACTTGTGCTTGCAAAGTGTTAAATATAATTCAATAAATTTATTGTAGAATTGTAAAAAATAGAATCGTTTACAAAAAATAATGAGTAAGGTTTTACATAGAAGTCTTGTGAAGAATTTTTGAAATCGGTCATATTGTGTTAATAAAACCTAGTGCAGTGGTTTCCAAACTTTTTGGTTTTGAACTCATTTGCACCTCCTCGCAGCATTTAACTAATATTACATTGCTATAAAATTTGCTTTTTTTTCATTTGTATCGATTTGCTGAGTTTTCGAACGTTTTTTTTTATCTTTTAAACATATCTTAAAAGCCTCTCGCTAACCTCAGTTTGGGAATCACCAGTCTATAAGTATTCGAATCTCTCAAAAATTAATCCCAGTATAAATGTATCTTTGTTTTATGTACGTCACTTAGTCTCTATACCAGCCATTCTCAAAGTGGTGTTCCGCGGAATCCTAGGGCTAAAATACTGCAAAAAATACATTACATCTAAATATTACGTAATATTACATTGCAATATGATTATTCATAAATACACATAAATCAGTTTTTTATAATTATATTAAGGCTATTTCCTTCGCCAAAAAAGTTTGAGAACCACTGCTCTATACTATAGAGTCTAAATGAGCATGGTAGACAGACTGGTGATGGGACTACCACTGTCTTCATTTGTTTTAAAAAAAAGTAAAAGTCACGTGTTCATTATTATTCGCCTACCCGGCGTGACGTCACGTTTTGTTCAATGACGCATTAGAACCAATTCTGAACAAAATTCTATTTATACAATAACTAGATATTACTGCTGTAATGTAGATTATTTTTTACCTTGAAACTGTTATAGAATTATAAACCGTATATATAGAAGATATAACGTTTGAAATTCCTCATTGGAGACGTTGCACAGGAATTTGAGACGTATTTTCTTTATTTACAGTAGGAAATAAAGGTCGTTATTGTTTAACGGTGTTTGTGTTACGTCGTTTCGGTTTTTGGTTACGGTATTGGATGCGTTTTCGAGGAAGGTGGTACTTTTCCTATGTACATCGTGTCACGTATCTGGGGGGCCTACTCAGGCATATCCGAAGTCGTGTGATACGGCTGTCACCTGTCAAACGTTCGTAAAATAAGCCCTGAGTAGCCTATTCGTCGTGAAGTCGCTGTCAAATCCGTAATTTCGTGAATGATTAAGAGGCTGTAAGTAAGAAACGCTCATTTTTCGGTCGAAATTCGTGCGCCTGAGTAGCCCCCCCTGTTCGTTGCAAATGAAAATTGATTTGATGATATATGTATAGTGTCGAGTTCTATGTTCTAATCGCATGTAACATTTTGTACATGCAACATGGTAATTTTTTTTTGTTAAAATAACTTCAAACTACCTGTCTATCTCATGAAAGAATAAATAATTAACATTTTCATAGTAGTTTATGTGATACTCAATACAATACTACACCAGTGATCCTCAACCTTTTTTTTTGTTTCATACTTTTAACGATTTCAAAATTTGGCGGCAAGTTTTTTTAATAATATTAACATTATCTACACAAACAAACTATGCACAATGACAACTTTAAATTGCTCTGTTGTAAAATTGCTACTTCATAGATTGTACTGCGTTAATAGGACTCCAGAGATGTGATACGGGTAGCAGCAATATTATTTATGTTTATATCAGATCAGTTCAAAAGTTCGGGCGTATTTTGGCGAAACTTTTGAATGGTGTAATGCGCACGAACTTTCGGACTGACCTGATAGAAAAAGTGTTGTTTTTGAGAAGAAAAAATAATTACTGAAACGTTCTTACTTAAAGCTGAAATAAATAATATTAGATATTGTAATGAAATTCAGTCTTATAGCGAAACCGTACACTTGTTATATAGTAGCAGGTAGACTATACTAGAGTAATTCTAATGTAGATAATAGTGTCAGTATTGTTACGTATGTGCTTTCAATTTCAGCGGAGACGGTGCGCCCCTAGCTGCAGCCGGCAGCAAGCGTACAGCCATTTCGGCTTCCGACGCCGAGTGTTTCTCGCTCTGCCTGGGCGCCGGGCCTCTGTGGTAAATTACCTATACTTCTTTATTATTTTCTACTCTTAAAATGTCTCCTTGATGAGACACATTTTATTGTTTAGAAAATATAATCCCTACTGATATTATAAATGTGAATGTGAGTTTGTTTGTTAAATTTTCACGCAACAACTACTTAACCAATTATCAGGAAAGTTTTTAAAAATATTTTTTCACTACAATTTTCAATTGACTATAGTCTATGGAGGTCGCGACCCCCAGGGGGGTCGCGAGACTACTGAAAGGGGGTCGCAAAGATCTGATACTTTTCAATCATTATAAAAAAAATTTTAACATTAGTATACACACTACGTACAAATATAAATACAAATAAAAATCATACAAAATACTATTGTAGTTTTATTATAACTATTTTTTGAAAAAAGTGGCAATGTAAAACTGTTATGTAGGGCCTAAAAATTGTTACAAAAGTTTATTTTTTCTATTGAATAAATATATATATAGTTTTATGTCATTCTATTTATTGTGTTTTATTACGACCGATATCCCGTCAACGTTTCCAATTATATATATGTGAAATGAATGGGTACGTATTCTTTAATCCTTATTTTATTTACATTGTAAAATAGTGCGATATTACATCTACATCTACGGTTAATATATATTTCATTATATGGAGGAGGGGGTCGTTTAAAATTTCCTAAGCTTGAAGGGGGTCGCTATATAAAAAAGTTTAAGAAGCCCTGGTCTATAGTAAAATATTGAGTATAGTTCTATTGAAATGATATCTGATACTTATTTAATGACTTAAATGCGAGCGAAGCCGCGGGTGAAAGCTAGTTGTATATGAATTTGATTAATTTTTGTGCGAAGGTGGTCCTGATGTCCCTGCGAATGGCTCAGCACCTCCCGGAGGGGTGAACAGCGGGGCCGAGAGCCCCGCGACACCGACACACGACGACAACTGTAAGTTTTCTCCACCAGACTACAATAGGTCTTAGAGCAGAGGTTCCCAAAGTGTGCACCGTAGAAAGTAAATTATCCGGATTAAATAATATTATCTGGAACCACAAATATTCTATCTTTTTTGAGAATGGTTTTGAGGGCTGAAAAAAATTGGGAACCACTGCCTTTGAGAATAGTTTTTAACTGTCTAGTGAAATAGTGTAGGCGACTGTTGTATATAAACATACTATGTATGTGATAACAGCTGTCTCTGCTTAAGGATCACACTAATCTTTAACCTTTTCTTGTAACGCTTTCATGGACTGCTATATTTCAAGGTCAAATTAATAACGAAATTTTAAGGTCTTGTAATGATTATTATTATCTAGAGTAGCGTTTTTCAATCTGTGGGTCGCGAAGCCTTACTCGGGGGGTCGCCGCCTGAAAGAAAAAGGCAAGGTTCTAATACTACAATAAAAACAATTTTAGTAAGAAGTATGGGCTTGTCTATTTTTCAAAAGTTTATGAGAATAATCAAATTATTTTCCAATTGCAGTCTATTACGCAACCAAAAAGATTGAAAAACACTGATCTAGAGATATCAGAGTTAACGACTTAGTATATATTTAATCAAACTTATTTATATATTTTAAGACAAACACGGCTATGATTGGCGAGTTTCTTGTGGTCTTCTTCTCGTCATTGTAGAGTAACAATGAGCAAGTATACCCATAGTGCCTATGCTAATAAACTATTTTCATTTCATTTCATGAAAATTCCAAACTGCAAGACTAATAGCATAATTAAGACTATGTAGTTTATTTTTGTTGTTTGACGTCCATGGATCACTTTCAGACGATCTGTTAACATCTCTGGTATGGGGTAGCGCTCGGTCTTTATCAAGCAGCGCTGAAACACTGGTGTCGCCTATCTCCGCCCACCCAGTGCAGCATGAAGAGCGTAGGGAGCAGGTAAGTGTGCTTAGTTTAGATGAGTTATAGTCACTGGACTTAAAGAGTGGTAGGCATGTCGTCCCGGGGTAGTACCACCACTTTCAAGCGGAAGTAGCCGGGATAACGAGAGGAGTGTGCCCTATAAATTTGGACAGAGCACATTCGTCTCCTCAAGCTGGCATAGTGGAGGCGACTGTACACGCTGACATCTGTCCGTGGTAATAGATGTCTCCACTCATGGACTGCACTCTAGCTTAACATCAGGCGGAGTGTGGTCAATGGTCATATGCTGGGCTATTCAATTATTATTAATAGTACGGCGTTTATATTCTTATATAAAACCTTAAAAATGTAATTTTTAGGTTATCAACCAAATATTGGAACGTAAACATCAGCAGCCTGTTAAAGTGGAGTTTAAGATATGCCTAACTGAGAACACTCATACACAATGGGAAGCTGTAAGTCACGTTTTTATAGCATCTATGCTGTACTCTTTGATTAAATAGTTTCAAATCTCTAAAAAAAAGACAATTCTGCCAAAGTCTAGTATTCAAGTAAGAATCCAATAAGAAATTAATTAATAAAATTTTAATACGTCAACCCTCATGCTTTGACAGAATTGTCTTTTATTAGACACCAAAACAAATTCACCTTTTAAAATACATACATTCACTTTCTCTCAGAAGGGCAGAGAAATAATCGATTGTCTGGAAAAGAAATTACTTTTAATTGTTCTAAGTTTATGTTTTGTGTGTATTCAATTGAAATAATTTAAATTGAATTGTTATATATGTTTTTTAATTGATGTTTTAGGTTGTACAAGGCTCCTCGTTATATCTTCGTCTGCCGGGAGTATTGTCTAGTGGTAGCAAGGAGAGTTTCATGGTTCTGCTGGATTTCGCTCAGGAGAAGCTCGCGTGCAATAAGTAAGTATAGAGTTGGGAACAACTTCAGGATGTCACTTATTTGTAATTTATTTATTTATTAAACCTACCTACAAAATTATATTAGAACTACCCTACATATTATAAAAAGGATTACTATTGTATAAACTAAATGAAATTTTGACTATAGGATAGGATGGCATGATTAAGGGATAGATAACACTTCTAATCCCTATTTCCCTACTAATATTATAAATGTGAGTTTGTTTGTTGCGTTTTCACGCAACAACTACTTAACCGATCATCATGAAAGTTTGTACACATATTTTTGGAGGTACTAGAAGTAACATTGGATACTTTTTATTTAAAAAAGTAAGTTTTTGAAACATCATTGTATGTAGTAATTTTTAAAAATTGATAATCCCAACCGAGCAAATATAGTTAAGTATAGTTATAAAAAAAGTAAATATAGTTAACATATTGATTCATTTCTAATGAAATGATCTCTGTTATTTATTTAATGATTTAAATGCGAGCGAAGCCGCGGGTAACAGCTAGTAAAAATATACAATAAAATAAAACAAAAACTAAGCAGAGATTTGGTGGTGGGGAGGGGGGTGATAGCAGTGGGATTTCAATCTAGCGTAACATGGGAGAGGATTACAAACAATCTTCTGTAACCTTGTATTCTTCTTTCCAGTTGCATCGTATGCGTTCGCAAGTCCAGATCGGACCGCGCGATTGTTCTGCGCACGTTCATGTTCCTTGGCTTCCAGCTGATACCTCCGAACTCGAACCTCCTGCCCTCCGAGTTGAAACACCCGGATTATGTCTTCATGCACTACAATATGGAGTAATAATAATGATGGTTTTGTTTTAAAAAGAAATCTAGTTCCAAGTGAAAAGCTAAAAAATAGTATTAATTAAAAAAAAAGAAGATTATGCCCAGCCAGTTAAGTGGAAAATAAAACATTAGTCTCATAATAATTAGTGCTCTGGACCAGTGGTTCCCAAAGTTTGATTTTTCTAACTGTACTGTTTTAGTGTAAAATAGAAGTAGTGCTCTGAGATTTCCTATTAGCGAAGAACGGAACTACTTGGCGGTCTTTTTCGTTCCAATTAGAATGAACACCAATATGAATGATGGATTATTCTATTAACTTAATATTTAGATTTAAAACAATTGGTTTGGTCGGGGCATAATCTTGTTTTTTTTTTCTTCACATATATTGCACTAAGTTTTTGAAAGTACCACTTTTCTTCTAGAGAATTAGACAGGTCATTTATTAAAAGCTTCTCGAGTACAAGTCACTATTAAGTACTGTAGAGTGGAGCCTTCAGGGGCTCTTAAGGTTAGGCCTCCATCTCACTGAGTTATAATTAGATTTCTACTATGCAAGCTTCGTTAAACAAAAAACGTGGGTAGGTGCAAATTGCATGCGAGTAGAAATAGATTTTTTTGTCTTTGGTTCTTTTCATATATATATTTTTTTTTGTCGTCGTGTTAATCTTCCGGGTTTAGAGCATAAAAAAAAATTAAAATAAAAAAAAAGTATAAAAAAATTTAAAAAATCAACAAAAAAAAATACTTGAGGCTTATTTTCTATTTTAGTTAGTTTTAAAAAAAAATTCGAATAGTCGTTTTTTTCTTTATTCAATTACTAAATTATTGATAAAGAAAATCGATTATTAGCATCGTAATTGATTACTTGAACGATGCATTCAATTAACAAATGCTTGGCTTCCTTTTTAAAAATGTCTACGTCCATAACGTCTCTATTGTATATGGGACTTCGGGGAGATTTAACATAAGTGAAGAAGAGGAAGTATTGCCGTCTCTCTCTAACTTGAGAGAAATACTATGGAAAGAAAGAGACAGAAGGTTTTTCAATGTTTAAATTTATTCCGAAGTCCTTGAGAATGGATAGCGAAGACGTTATCGAGGAAGAGGAAGTTCAGTTACTTTTTGTAATAATCACCTCCGTTTTAATCTATAAGAGAAGTTTAAATATAATTTTAAAATAGGAAACTGCGTAGTTTGTCCGATGATTACTATACTAAAAATATACGAATAATAAGTATTATAATGTTTTTTTGGTAAGCATCGGATGGAATTATTGAAGTTTTTTTGTTTTTTTTTTTTAATAATTGTGTTTTTTTCTTAAAGGGCAGCTTTTTAATTGTAAGTTTAAGTTGACTTTTTATAATATATTTCTTTTATATGCCGTAAACGTTATTAAGACTATTGTTTGACGTGTGTCTGCTTTTTTTTTTGACATCTAAAAATCAGTTCTGAAATTACGATTTGAATAGAATCAATTCTTAGCTTTTTTTTCGTGACTATTTTTTTTAGAACGTATAAAGGAAATTATTGTAATAAGTTTTATTATTCTAGCTTTTTTTTTCTTGACAGTCGAATTTTTCTTTTTTTGTAGTATTTTCGTTTTATTCAGTGTAGAGAACGATAGAAACTTTAATAGATATTTATGTATGTTGGGATATGCTTTGGAAATGCAAATTAACATAAAAAAGTATGATTTTTAGTTTTTTTTTAATAACGTTTGTGAATTTTTTTTAATTTCTCCAATTTCGACTGTCGTTTTTTTTTAGTAAATAAGTAATATTACACTTTTAATTGATAATTCATTAAATAATTAATTACTTTGATGTTTGTTTTAATTATTTTTATATGTTCCCTAATAAAATGATTATTTTTCTAGAATGCATTTTAAAAAGGTAAATGTTTTATTCGTAAGTATAACTTACTAATTTAAATGCAAAAGATTTTTACCAACATTTTCTGAAATATATTTGGTAACCGCCGATTTTTTATTACAAAATAATGGCATTCGAATAAAAAAAGCTGAAGGTTACGTTGATCCCTTTGCCTAATAGTGAGATTTAAAAAAAAGACTGTCAAATCATGATCCAGTATTGTTTTGGTCCTTTTTTCTTACGTTATTATCAAACAATAAAGTGAAATTGTGTAGTGTTTGCAGTAAAATGTCGCTTGATAAAGATTGGGATGTGGAAAAATACCGCGAAGACCACGAAAGTGAGGAACAGTGGGAATTAAGACGTACCTTTTTAGAAACATGGAAGGATGCTTATCCAGAGGATAGATTACTTTGTCTAGCTCAAGTATTTATTAATATGGAGTTTTTAGGTTGTAGATATCCTACAAAACTCATGAAACAGGTCTCTAGTATGTCAGAAAAGGTATTTTTGTTATTGTTTATATAAACATAACCTCAAAAGAGTTGATTTTCGATTAAGGCGTTTAAAATCGTTAATTGCAGCTTGTAATGCCATACAGAGAGGCTAAAAAACATAGACTTAAAAGGACTTTTGTATCTGCATCCGATGCGGCTGAAGATAGAGCTAAAGGTATAAAAAGACAATGCGGAATAGTGGTCGAAGCAAAGGGACAGATTCCTATCTCATTTGTCAAGGAGAGCAATGTTCTGGAAGAAGCGATCTCCTCAGATAATAGTGATAAAGAAGAAGTCAAAGGTATTAAATAACTTTGATATTTTAACAAATTCAGGTGTCTAATGAAAACAGTTCTGCCAATATTGAGTATTCGGGCAACATCCCAACAAAAAATTATAAAATTTTAATTCACACGTAAACTCATAAAACGACTAGAAAATCCATGTTACATTATTAATACAAGTATATCGGAAACAATCAACTATTTGTCAGTATAAATAAAAAAAACTTTAAAAGAAGTTATTACTCTCAAAGTTGCATTAAAAATATGAAACAGTATATAAAAAGTTAAAGTATGAAACAGACATCCTGTTATGTATCTCTTTCTTACATATTTGATATGAGGCTCGAGTGAAAGGATCAGTTGTGAATGTTTAGAATTTTAGATAATGGTGTGTAATATTTATTATAATTATATTCTTCTTCTTCTTTTATTAATGGCTTTAGATATCTATTAAAGACTATTCTGCCAATGTTCCAGTATTCAGGTAATATTCCAATAAGGAATTATACAATTTTAATTCACACGTGTATGTTCATGTCAAAAAACCCAATCTTCTTCGATCACAATTATCTTCTTCTTCTTTTATTAATGGCTTTAGATATCTATTAAAGACTATTCTGCCAATGTCCAGTATTCGGGTAATAACCCAATAAGAAATTATACAATTTTAATTCACACGTAAACCCTCATGTCAAAAAAAAACTATCACAATTATATTAATTGTTGGCATTGTTGACAAGAAGAGGAAAACAAAGATGACAGTGACAGAACAAATGTCAAAATCTAAAATCTTCTTAAATAAGTATTTTCAGCTCGTAGAGGCGACCACATGCAGTTGTAACATTTTTCTATTTATTACAGAAAAGAATCCGTATAAACCAAATAAATCGTACAGCGACGTGAAAGATAATAATTATTTGAGTGATATGCTGAGTGTGAAGTGTGTTAGTGTGAAAAAATTTGAACCGGCCATGTTTGAGACGAAATATGGGAAGATGGTCATGTTTGTGAGGCCTTGGATGCCAGTCATGCAGAATATCTTTTGTAAGAGTTGTTTTTATTATTGTTATAAATGACCGCTCAGAGCAAGTGGTTCCCAAAGTTAACTGGGCTCCGATCTGTCTAACAAAAATTTCCAAAGCTATGCGAAGTAAAGATTTTTGAAATTTAATACATTTCTAAAATTGGTCAACACTATAGTTGAGAATCATTGACTTAAAACGATTTTTTTTTTTCTTTCCCCTCTTCCTTACATCTATTTGGTTCTTGTTTTTTTATTTTTATGTATTTTTGTAATTTTATTAGAAGTGTACTATCTATCCCTTTATCACCTTGAGCATGCCGTCCTATCCTATAATTAAAATTTCATTTAGTTTATATAATAGTAGTCCTTTTTATAATATGTAGTTCTAATGTAATTTTATAGGTAGGCTTTATAAATAAATAAATATTGAAATATATATAAACATGTATATCAGCCATTCTCAAAGTGGTGTTCCGAGGAACCCTAGAGCTAAAATATTGCAAAAAATACCTACCAAAGGGAGATTATAAGGTTACATCTAAATATTCCAACTAAATATTATGTAATATTACATTGCAATATGATTATTCATAAATACATATAAATCAGTTTTTTATAATTATGTTAAGGCTTTTTCCGTCGCCAAAAAAGTTTGGAAACCGCTGATGTATATTATATTTTTTTAGCAATGTGTGACACTTGTAACTTACGGAAACAAGAAATCCATGAATGTGGGTCTACGTCGTTTTATATTAACAACATACTGGTGGCACAAGCGAAAGGCAATACTAAGACAGAAATCAAACGTGCGCTGGAAACTTTAGTTTGGACGGTAAGGTTGCCTTTTATGCATGATCGGTGATTCTAAACTGGGTGTTATCCATGGGCGTAGCCACAGTGGGCCAGGGTAGGGCGCTTGCCCCACCCTGGCTCTGACCTGTAAGATACCTAATCAAACCTAAAAAAACTTAATTATCTAGGTACTAACTGCAATACTTAATATCCGTAAGAAAATTTATACTCGACAGTCGTCAGTCGACACAAAAATAATTAACCGGAGTAAGACCGTGGGTATAGTTTGCTAGTTACATATTATTTTAGACTGCTGCCCCACCCTGAGCCCATGGCTGGCTACGTCCATGGTGTTATCTAGGCTGGAACAAATTCTAAGACCTGATACTTGTCTTCACACGAGTAGGATCATTACTTGAAGACATTTTATTGCATAATAATTATTTACTAATAAACACGACAACCATTAGATAGTAATCAAAATAAAATAGTAATATGTTGAATATTCTTTTGTATATGTATTAAATATCCATTTTAAATATTAATTTTGTAAAATAGTTATAACACAACTAAGAAAAGATGATCGACCCCGTTCACCAATCCCGGATAAACCAGTGTTGCAATTTTTAAAAATTGTTATAGTGTTACATTTTGCATTTTTCTCTTTCTGTTATTTTGAAATGATTTCTTATAAATGCGTGTAACAGAACGTAATTACAGCTAGGTGACAGTAGACAGTTGCAATGGGTTATTATTATTGGTCAAAAAGTCATGTCAACAATGATTCAGGCGTGTGATTGGTCTATTTTGTGCGGCCGAGTGACGTTCGAACTTTTGAACTTTAATCAGTGATTCTATGCTCTATGCTCGAGTTTTTAAATCATATTATGTGTTAATGTATAATAATTTTGTAGGTATACTTAATAAATGAATAATATATATGTTGCAGAAACTCCGTGAAGAGTGCATTGTAGTAATTGTCAAAGAGAATATTGTGTCTGAGGGTAGGTCTATTACTAACGATGACGTCACCGGAAAATCTGGGAAGGACGTGTTTGGTACGCCCGTGGATAATGCCGTCGCTGTCAAGTGAGTGTTAAAAAGTACCTCTATATGATGGTGATAATTGAAGACAATGAAAATTGAAAGTTATATACTCAACGAAATAATACTCAAAAAATTTATAATGTAGTTTAAACTAGGGCTTCCAATCCCGCAGCCTGTGTTCAATCTCGGTATTTACGGGACTAGGAATTTTCAATCCCGCGGGATCTCGCAAATAAGAAATATATATATAAGGCAAATCAAACAACAACAGAATTAATCAACATAACTCCCTAATTATTTTTACTATTCGCATGAGATCAATCAATCAAATTACACTGTCTATTTATCACAGGATACAGAAACAATACCGAAAAACAAAAATCTATCAACTACAAAATATAATACATATATACTAAATTTAAAAAAAAAAACTGAATTATAACAGAAGTTTTTATGACATTAATTTAATTACGACGCGAGAGGTCGTGTGCATGCTTCTTTCCAATCCCGAAATCCCGCAGCACGCGGGATTGGAAGCCCTAGTTTAAACTAAATAAACACTATACATATGAACAGTGTTTTAGGTAGCATAGTTCGGACTGTGGTCACCCAAGCCTGTGACTTTTCATTTCAGAATGATGAAGTTAATGGGCTGGAAGGGTGGAGGCCTGGGGTCCGAGCAACAGGGTATAGCTGAGCCGATCAATCCTAATTTACAATTGGTATGTGACACATACTTCTAGATACAATGACCTCTCTGCCATGGAACTTGTAATTCAATATATCTCCACGTTATTGGATCTAGTCTGGGACAATGTAGCCCATAGAGTAGTGGACACTATATTACCAATCTCTTATAATATAATCTAAGCACACACATCTGTTCCCATTCGCAACCAACATCCAAGTGTTAATTCACCCCTCCCCAACGTTCCTCTTTTATTTAATTCCAAATTCAAATTTACAGTTTTATTTATAAATATATATATATACTAGTTAATAGTATCGCCGTCGCAAACTCTTTTCTGTCGACGACAAGCCTGATTAGGTGTATGGAAATACTGATGTATGTATTTATTTATTTCAATATACTAACATCATATTATTCAGGTTATGATTGGAGAGTTTCTTGTCATATGCCTTTCTGAAATCGCATTAGATTCTGACTATATTTAAATTCAAATATCTTTATTGCATGTCACAGTTATAATTAAGATGTCCAGAGGCGGCTCGTGACATTTTTTGATGGGGGTTCACAAAAAAATAAACAAAAAACTAGAGCCTACCATTTATTTTATTTGTACAGAAAATCTAGCGAGCGAAGACATCTATTACTTTCTTGTGAATATCAGATATAGAATTAATTAAGCGTTTTTCTATGCTTATCATTCCTCGAGGCGCGCGGCACGGTCGAACGCACGGTTTAGCA
Source organism: Tineola bisselliella (assembly GCA_028551675.1). Classification (NCBI taxonomy): domain Eukaryota; kingdom Metazoa; phylum Arthropoda; class Insecta; order Lepidoptera; family Tineidae; genus Tineola; species Tineola bisselliella. The sequence goes on from JAPWLS010002120.1 coordinate 41,585, forward strand.
ACGTCGCGCGTGAGCGGCGCTCCAGATTAGGTTAATTTCTCATACGAAATCTTTTGTTTCACGCGTCGGCCTGAGTCGATGTTTCTCTTTCGCACTCATTGAATACAATGCTAGGAATCGTACTAAACTTCGTTCCACTCGTTACAACTTGACGCCAAATATACGCGTAGATATAGGTAATATAATATAGGTAATATAATATACTATTGTAATTTTCGTGGGAGTGCACTGCACCAGCGCTCTTTAGGACGAGCCGCCAGTGAAGATGTCAATGTGACACCCGGTCAGGGCACAGCAATATAACAACAAAATAAATTTCAATTAATAAACTAAATTTCATTTACTGTTTCGAATCATTGAGGTATTCGTCAATCGAATAAAAGCATTTTAAAATCAAATATGTTTTTAATTTATTTTAAAATTGTGTTAGGCTTTCATCGCATTTAATCATTCTTGGCACAATATTATTTAAAATCTTTATTGACATGTTCTATACACAAGAGACAGTATGGTGACTCCCTTTTTGTTAGTATTTAAGCTGATTGGGTTTCTAATACAGTTGTATATGCATTCTCAGGTAAGGAGAGCAGGCTTAGGTAGCACAACAACAGACAAGAGGCAGCTACGGTCCGCTGCCAAGAATCTCATGATGCGTTTCAAACGGTCGGACAGCTTCGATGTGGATTTGGTGTTCGCAGCCGACTTCACCAAGGAGGAGCGGGAGGTGTTGCACAACGTTGCGAGGATTTGTGATTTAGTATCTAAGAGTTATGGCAAGGATAGTGATAGGTAAGTGGGCATTTGGAAGGGAACTATATAATCCCTTAACCCTTTCCACTCCAATGTCAAGTGTCACTCGACATAGTGTAATACTTCTTTTTGCGGACAATTTTAAAAGAGATTATAAAGATTAGAATTAAGAATTATAATATAGTATCCTGTAATTACGCATAAAATAAAGTTTATCATATAAGAAAAAATCAATTCTATTTACAAAATACGAAAAACCCCCTAAAAGTTAAAAAAAACGCAATTTTAGCGTGGAGCTGGTGGAATAAAAAGAAAAAAAGGCTTGGAGTGGAAAGGGTTAAGTTCTTTACGTTCTTAAGATTTTTTGTATGAAAAATACATCTATCAGCTATGTGTATGCAATTATCCGGCTATGTCAATACAAATTTATCTACAGTAGTTTTAAATTAATACATTTTTGTTTCAGATTTTTAGTTGTAAGGAAACGACGGCTAGACCCCTTCTCTTTGACCTGTCAGATTGTTGAGAGGGGAGGTGTCACATCCAAATATCATGTTTTTATACCAGAAAAGATTTGTCTATAATACAAATTAAATTATATTTTATTTTAGAAATAAATTGTTCTTCTTTACTTTGTTTTTTTTTTTACTTTTCTCTTCTACTACGATTTGTTTTACGTTCAAATTTTATATAATGGGTAAACAAAATTGTTTAAGATAAATAAATTCGAATAATATGTTTATTCGCAATATTAAGGAATATTCAATACAACAATGAAGAATCGACGCAATTTACCTTGTTTTTACCTTTACCTTTTCATGCATTTAAAATATAATTAATTTTTAACAATATTAGGCACGTTACAGTATAAATAAATAAATAAATTCTTTATTGAAAAAAAAATAGTAATATTTTTTACATAGACGAGTTTAATGCCGACGGCATTATCTACCAGCTAACCTTTGTCGATGTGAGCGGTGATATTTGGTGCAATGTGAAGAAAATAATAACTAAATATACACAATACATATTATTTACATAGTATTAAATACATACATATTTATGAAGAAAGGTTATAATTGAATTAAATAAATAATAGAATTAAGAGATATTTTGTATAAATTAAATTTATTAGATAAAGAATAAAAATTAACTCAGGTATTTTTATAGTTACTTTCTAATTAATTACCGATTCAATGCACGTTTGAATGAAAGATAGGGGTCCATTGACTTCTGTATCTATAGTTGAAATCTAAACTGATAAATATGATGCGGGAATTAACTTAATTTAAAACTATAAATAGTTTTTTAAACAACTAAATAAAACAGTTCGGGCCGGCCGCCAAAATAGCGCGGTTGTATCTGACGTTTTACTTCTTAAACATGGAGACGAAAACATTTTGGATTACAGCCACATGCATATTATTTTTGGCGGGAATCAACTGTTCCTTCATAAAAGGAAAAAATGTACCGCGTGTTGGGAGAAGTAATGAGGCGGATGGTTTTTACGATCACGAAATGGGTTACGTTATTAAGACGATACCGAGCAAGACTATTCCGAGAATGGGGAGAAGAAATTACGATTCGGTAAGTTTTTACGAGATGAGCTGTCTAGTAAATTAAACACGAAAGTTCTCAACTAATAATTAATAAAAAGTAAAGTAAGTAGTAACACAAGATGACAATATTCTGAGTTTTGACGGTCTTACATTAGAACTGTCATTTTTGACGTTTTGCTTTTTTTACATTATGAAATTGTGCCATAAGCTTGTCAAATAGAAAAGTTATAATAATGTATTAAAACTTTGTGTTCAATAGGAAAACCAGTTCGACATTCCAAAGCTGTACGGTTTACCTTATGAATTGCAAGAAGAGACTCAAGGTGAGTTTGATTACTATATATTCTTTATAGATTGTTCCGTATTTATTGACTATTTATAAATATATATGATTTTCAGATGGAAGACCCTACAACAATAATTACAATGAAGAACAAATAGAAACTCTCTACGGTTAATAGAAAAAAGAAACAAGCATAAGTTTAATGAAAATTTTTATTAAAATTAATAAAGTATTATTATTGCAAGTAATTATGAATTTATTTATTTATTTACAGTCAATATTCCTTTTAAAAATTGATCATCTTGTATAATTTTATGTGGAACGGAATGTATATGTCAAATTGTGTTCCACTTTGCCTTCGTAAAAATAGGTATTGGGGATTTCACTTAGTTTTATTATTCCTGTTCTTTGTAAATTAAAATGGTCGTGACGAATGATGTGGTTCTTCCTGAAGAGTCCGAGCTTACCGTACCTGAAGTAAACCTTTCAGCGTCCACCCTCAGAGCTGGATCTTTTCATTTGGGGAAATATTGTGAGCAGCAGAATAATGTAAGTTTATCTAATAATATTCTCAATAATTTATTGTATTATTACTTTTAGATTATTGTTAAAACGCGTTTTGTTAGTTTTTTAATTGTTATTCAACAGTATCTTGGTTGCATAATCAGTTTTGTTTATAGGTTATGTTTATTTGTATTTTTGATAACAAACTTCTATTATTTAATTATAACAATACATATTTAGTAATCACAAAATAATGTACAGTTGAGAATAATATCTATTAGAAGCTTTCTACTATCTAACCATTGGGGATAGAAGCCTTTAAAAATTTTATCTGGTTAATGGCTTTTTCCAGGAATTCATGTTATGTCGTTTCGAAGAGAATGACCCAAGAAAGTGTATTAACGAGGGAAAGATTGTGACTGCATGCACTATGGAGTTCTTTCGGAAGGTGAAGAAGACTTGCTTAAATGAATTCAATCAGCATGCCAACTGTCTCGATAAGAGCTCCGGGGACTATTCTTTTCAACAGTAAGTTTACTTGATAATACCAGATCTGTTGAATTGTATTTTCTGGTTACAAGTAGAAAATTACTTATGAATATCACCAGCTCTCATTAACATTGTAGAATCTATTTATTTATTTACTTTTAGTAATTGGGCTCCAATAGAACGCTTTTAATTTAAATATAAATTTAATAATTACCAATTTGATTTAGCTGCTGTATACTGGCATTGTCCACTTACATACTAATGTCATAATAATATATAATAAATCTACTATGATGTAGAAGAATAGCTGCTGTATAGGGGCATTGTCATCCTATTGTATACATTTACAAAATTATTAATTAGATTCTTCATTGTTGTATTGAGTATATCAGAAACCAATGAGAAAATGTTAATTAGATGAAGAATTATATATAAACGAAAATTGCCGTAATGTTAATAGAATTCTATGAAATAATTGATGGTAGCGCCATCTGTGTTTTTACAAGGAATTAATAAAATTGTTTTCAATTTCCGTATTTGCTACTAGATATTCCAATAGTATTAAATGTGGACAGTGCCTTAGCCATTGCGAGGCCCCGGGCAGCAGGTCTTTGCGAGGCCCTTTGTCTTTCGTGAAAAGTATGTGTACAAAAGTAGATCTGGTTGTTTGGTTTGGTTTGGTTTTATACAAATAAATAAAATTTGAATATTTTATATTGACACTTTTAAAAACGACTAGGCCTCGGGCGATTATTCGCCACCCCCTAAGGACCACTGATTGTGGAACAACACTTGAATATAGCTTGATCAGTAAGCATCTGATCATTACTTCAGTGTAGAATTTGTGCTTAAGTATTATTGTTATGTTGTATTCTATGCTCAAGTGCGGTTCTCAACTTAAATCCCGTTTTGAATAGATTGGTTGAGCGTCGTTTATGGATATGGGTCTTAAAAGGTGACTTGTTTACTCATGGAAAATATTCTAGGTTAACATCATATTCTATTCTATTCTTTTACGTTATCAATAGATTCCTATTGGAACACTGGGACTTGTCAAAATACAATTATACTTAATAATACAATACGCAGCAACTGTAATAGCGGCTTGTTCACTTCAACAATAGATATAATAATATTAAGTACTAGATGTCATTTGTAGCTTCATTCAGAGTGAAATGCTTTGTTAATTAATATTTGTTTTATACGTCTTTTATAATTTCCAGTTGTCGTAAAACCCAGGGCGTGTACGACAAGTGTATGCTGGACAAACTGCAAATTGAGAGACCTGCTTTTGGTTACTTCTGCCGAGCTCGAATCTACGACTCCAAAAGGTGAGCTCATCACAGACTGAATTATTTATACAATACTCACAATACATGGTCCTAATTCCAGGCCTAAACCTGAACCTGAACCAATCCCCGTCTACACTGACGCTACTCCGGGATTACCTGATGATGCTGAGAAAAAGCCTGCAAGATTCGGTTCTCGATTCTACTGGATGACAGAATAATTGGTAGCCAAGGTATGGGGAATATAAATACTGTGAAAACTCTATATAGCGACGCTTTAGTGGACAATGCCAGTATACACAGCAGCTAAATCAAATTGATAATTATTTAATAAATTTGTTTCATTTATATTTGTATTGACGAGTAAAAGCGCTCTATTGGAGCCTAATTACTAAAAGTAAATAAATTAAATTTATGGCGTTATTGAGAGTTGTCGTTAAATGGAGAGAAGAAATGTCGACTTTATTTGACTATTATAACACATATGTATTTACTAATAAAGTATAAAGAACGTACACAGTTATTATTCTTGTTAATTTCTGCAACTTACAAAGTACTGTTTTTTGTTTAATAATGACGTATTTAGAGTGGATGTGATGCTATATAGAGTCAAGCAATGTCGGCGTTTTAGGGAGTTTGTCGTTAAATGGAGTTTACATTATAAATATATAGTTTTATTGATTTATTTAATGAAATATGGTTTTTCAATTTCTCTTCCAGTACCATTGATCCTGTTTTGCAGATTGTAATATAGCTTGGAGTCACCGATTAGCCTCCGTCGATCTTAGTACAGTAAACATGTAAATTTTTCTCTTTAAATTATTAAAAAATGTTGTTTTTAGACCAAAATGAATGTGTAGAGAATATAATTAATAAAATATTCTTTTTTTTTTATTAATACTGAGTCCTCTCATTTTTTTTATTGTTGAGTTATAGAACAGAGCATACGCGAAATAGTGGATTGTTCCGACACCAAGCAAATAAATTAAATAGTACCATATTATTACTGCAAATTCTTTATTCTTTTATATGTACAAAAATTCCGACTCGATATAACACACAAAATTTGAATTTAAAAAACAACTATACATTTTCAAGTAAGCAGGTGCGGAATAGCCTGACAACTTTTTGGGCTTTAACCACAGGGTCCCCAGCTCCCATTAAAAACAATAGACCATGGACAAGATGACAATTAACACTAGATTTATGAAAATGACTGCTCTTGCAAGATCAAATTAAAATTCCTACTGCGTGTAACATTTTCTTTAATTCTTCTAATCTTCTTTAATCTATAACAGAAGAATTAATTTTATGAACTTTATATTATTTTATACATATTTGTAACAAATATATACTTTTTTGGTTTTGGTAGAAATAGGTACATTTAAGCTGGTAAATCTAGTGTTAAATCCCCCCCCCCCCCCTGCCATCCGCCCTCTCGACACAAGCTGTGTTAAATAACCACTTGTAACACGATTACGTGTAAACTAATTAATAATATTATTTCCTATCCTCGTGGCTGTTTGGAAGAAACGCGCGTATAATAAAAACACCAAATGCGTGTGAGCCCTTTAATGATTGACGGCAAACTGAGGACTACCCTCAATACATTATACTTAGTATTGTCTTTGTAATTAAACTAATTTTAAAAAATATGCGGTTTACTGACGCGTTTTATTTAATTCGACTTTTATTCTTTAAAAGAAATTATATAAATTAATTAACATGATAGGATGTACAAAATTGAAATTTTACAGAACAATTTAAAGTTGCCATAGTGCATAGTTTGTTTGTGTAGATCAGCCATTCTCAAAGTGTGTTCCGCGGAACCCTAGAGCTAAAATACTGCAAAAAATACCTACCAAAGGGAGATTATAAGGTTACATCTAAATATTACATTGCAATATGATTATTCATAAATACATATAAATCAGTTTTTTATAATTATATTAAGGCTTTTTCCTTCGCCAAAAAAGTTTGAGAACCGCTGCTTTAGACGATAACAGTAATTAAGTAATAAATTAAGGGCATATTTGATTTTAAAATGCTTTTATTCTATTGACGAATACCTCAACGATTCGAAACAGTAAATTAAATTTAGTTTATTAATTGAAATTGTTTATTGTTATTATTATTATTTAATTTATATTATTATTGTTATTATTATTATTATTGTATTATTATATCGCTGTGCCCTGACCGGGTGTCACATTTGACACTGAATAATATATGACATCTGAAATAATTGTGACAGTAAAATTTTATAACAATAATCTTATTTTAATATATAAGTTAAAATTAAAATAAATAATGTCAATGAATGTCACGAATGCCCTAGTTTATTTCTTGCCCCAGGGCCTTCGGTAACACCACCAATTTTCAGACGAAAGAAAATATAATTACGGCCAATAACATGTATATCGGCCAGTACTTATTACCACGGTGTCTGTTGGTAATCAAAACACCTTTTTATTTATTTTTTAATATAAAAAGAAAGTGTTAGTTTAAATAAAATTGCTAAAAAAAAATAATTCTTCATCTCATGAAAATGGTTTCTGAGATACTCAATACAACGAAGAATCTACACCAGCGGTTCTCAAACTTTTTTGGCGAAGGAAAAAGCCTTAATATAATTATAAAAAACTGATTTATATGTATTTATGAATAATCATATTGCAATGTAATATTACGTAATATTTAGTTGGAATATTTAGATGTAACCTTATAATCTCCCTTTGGTAGGTATTTTTTGCAGCATTTTAGCCCTAGGGTTCCGCGGAACACACTTTGAGAATGGCTGGTCTAAAGTGTAATGATTACGGCGGCCATTATCGACTGAGATTTCGCACTAATAATCCTAAGACTAGTGTTACGTCCTGTTAACAATATAATTAATAGTTTATGCTTATATAAATAAAATTTATATAATTTCTTTTAAAAAATAAAAGTCGAATTTAAAAAAAAAACGTAAGTCTTGTAGTACAGACAGTCTTCGGTTTTACGTCATGTTAGGTACTAGTGGCGTAAAACGAATCATAGACCGTTAAAATTTCGACTGCCGCAAAACGAGAACTACGTGTAGTTTAAATTTATGTTGAAAATCGACTATAACTTTATTAACGACTCCCAATTGACTTTGAAATACAATAATATTTAAATAAGTAATTACATTAAACAGCTGCCAAATTAATTTAACAAATAAAAATTACAAAACAATATCAGTCTACATAAATTATATATCTATTTATATCGACTTAAATATAATAAAGAAGTTATTGAACAATTTCATTGCGCTTACCTTACAAGCCCAGTGGACCAATGCGGTTTAGTCAATTACCAGAGCTCGAAGTGATAGGACGCGTTTATTTTCTTTCAAATTTTTTATCTTCTATTTTAAAAACCAAACATTTATATTAAATTAGCGTGTGAAATATTCAATATTATCTTTCATAATACAAAACTAAATTATTCATTAATAATAATAAAAAAACCGTACTTACTATATGTAAATCATAATTTAATTAAGCTAATATAATTATTAACACTAGATTTACCAGACCAGACAAAATGACTGCTCTTGCAATATCAAATTACAATTCCTACTGCGTGTAACATTTTCTTTAATTCTTCTAATCTTCTTTAATCTATAACAGAAGAATTAGTTTTATGAACTTTATATTATTATTTTATATATATTTGTAACAAATATATACTTTTTGGTTTGGTAGAAATAGGTGTATTTAAATAGCTAGTAGATCTAGAGTTAATAAAATATATAATATAATTATTAATAAAAGATATGTAAAAAAAATATTACACTAATAATTACACTTGATTACACAAAAAAAAACATTTAAAAAAAAACACAGCTGATTATTTACAACGCATTCGAATTGTTACTTCGAGGGGAAGATCCTTGACAACGGAGACCAATATACTAACCCAGTGGTCGACAAACTTATTAACCAAAGAGTCAAATCTGCTTGTTTAACACTAGAACTACTAACCAGTCAATATGACCGGTTTCAAAAATTCTTCACAAGACTTTTACATACAACCCTACTCGTTATTTTCTGTAAACGATTCTATTATTTACAATTCTACAATCAATTTATTGAATTATATTTAATACTTTGCACGCACAAGTCATCCGGTCATTTTGACCGGTTGGTAAAAATAGGTCATATTGACCGGCTCGTAGTTCTAGTGTTAACAAACTTTTATTACACTAAATAAAACCAAATTTCATACTTAATAAACCTATCTATCTTTTAACTTAAACAAAAAATTATGCATGTTCTCGATTTATAGAAGAATTTAAAATTATCAAGATGTAATTTTTTTCTTACAAAGTTTTTTCTAAATGAAAATATTATTGCGCCTTCCGTGGATATTTGGACTTCGGACGTTTCCTACTCAGGAACACTTACGTAATCATTCACGAAATTACAGATTTGACAGCGACGTCACGACGGATAGGCCACTCAATGCTTATTTTACGAACATTTGCCAGGACTTTTTACAGGCTTATATTCCAAAATTCACATAAGTTACAGAGATGACGGCCGTATCAAGAAACTTCGGATATGCCTGAGTAGCCCCCCAGAGCCGCACTTTGCCGACCACTGGCATTAACCAATAACTCAAACAGTACAGTGCTTATTTAATTACTCTAAGCAAGAAAATATATCGCAAGAAGCTATAACCACTGCTCGAACTAGACTTACTAACGAACTGTTCCGTTTCCTTTCAAACACTCTAATACACTGACAGAAAAAGAATTCTAAATTCAAATTTTTTGTTCTTATTTCAAAAAAATACTTGTTTTTGTCAAACCGGAACTATGTAAGAACTTTTCACTTGTTCCGGTCCATTTCGACCACTGGCTATAACCAAAAATATATCAGCTTTACATCTCAAAAGCTAGTTCGTCCTCTATACAGACAAAACTCTATTATTTTTTACGAAAATATCCCGAATTCTTTTACAGCAAGGAAGAAATATTTGTTTATACCGACAACATTAAACTTGGGAACATTTTAAACTATTTTAAAACTACTGTTAAAGTTGACAATAAACTGTCAAAGTGACAAATCAAAACCAACACTAATGGTCAGTGAACCAGCTGACGTATAATCCACTACTTTATAATCAGCTGACAATTTTGTTTCTTCTTCAAGTAACTGTAATTTAATTTTAAATCGGGAGTCAATGACTAAAAATGCTTTTTTATTACGTGCGTGGTGGGCGGCAGCTGACGTTCACGACGGTTCATGATACAACTCTCTGAGGCATTTCGTTATCGACTGAGAGGAACTTGGTCATGAAAATCTGACTCACGGACTATAAGTGCATGTTTGAAAATACTAAGTAATATCAATCCAAAATATATATTTCAAATGAAGTACAGTAATTCCCCGCTTTACGCGAGGGATACGTACCGGAAAAAATCGCGTTAACTGAAATTCCCTCCACCCTAAAGAAGTTGAATGACTACATTATGTTTATACGCACTCTTTCGCGTAATTTAATAATAAATTTGAATTTCGCGTTATAGTGAAATCGCGCATAACGGGTTCGCGTAAAGCGGGGTATTACTGTAATCCTTTTTTATTTATACCTTACTAGGCTAGCGTTAAAGGAAAAGGCTTCTTCCCCTTAAAGTGAGTTACTTCCACACGAAATTTCAAACTACCGTTAAAAAACGAAATACCGCGAATCGTTTAGTGTTACCACATAAAATTGATTTAACTATACACATTTAAAAAATAATGGCAACACCCAAGAGGCCCAAATTAATTAATTTTTCAATTCATCGCAAAATACAATCTTATAGTAAGTATATCTTTATTAAAACTTCCACAATTTTAGAGGAAAAACAAAACCACCGCCAAGTAAGAAAATACCGACAACCCAATTTTTTATCTCCAACATACACACAGCGATTTTCAATTAGTAAAAAAATATTTTTAAACTGTTATTTCAAAGCAAGTCTTTACTGACATGGAATTATCATTAAATTCCTTGTCCTGCCCTGTCCTGTCCTGTCTTGTCCTGATATTCATAGAGTGATAATAGTCCATAGACAGGGCAATGTACGTTCTATCAACTTAGAAGGCCTAAAATGGAGACAATTTTTTTAATATTTAATAATTATTTTTTTTAGAAAATTAATTACTTATTTGGTATAGATTGGCAAGTCGATTTCTACCGCAGATTCATTTAATTACTGTTTGAGATCAATTGTTCACCAATCAATTAACCGGATGACCACGTGACCACTTCAATTTACATTATTTATTTTACTATCTCAACGTGAATATAAAATCTTAGTTAAAAAAAAAAATGAAGCCCTATAGATGATTTTCAGCTCCCATACATTCACAAAAACGCCCTCTACCGGACCTTTTTTGTAATAACTCAAGTACATTTGACATTTCATAGTAACCTCTATTCTTTCACCCAATTTATACTGAATTTTAAACATTACTGTTGTTTTTAAATTCGCTTTATAACTGTGGGCTTATCACGAATTTAGTCTGGCTTTCGAATCGAGCTGTCACAAGTAAAACGGATTCGTTAGCAATCGGGATCATGAATTTTTACTAACGACTAACGAGCACCAGCAATCTATCAAATGAACGAAAGATCGAGACGTTCGAAAATTAACAAAAAGTATTGTAACAAAAAATATTGTAGTTCCAAATCCGCACGCGATGGCGCTGCTCAAATTTCCATATAAATCGCTTGAAGCGAACTCGTTTCGAAAGCCAGACTAAAATTCGTGATAAGCCCAATTTTATCGGGAAAGTGAGGGTACATATACATTACGACTACCTGTTTGATTAAACTAACATCTATATAAGATTATTCCCCGTATCGGTGGCCCGCAGAGTGAGCGCCGCTGCCAGCCCCGCGAGAAGAGAGCACAACCCGGTGGCGGTCGCGGGCCACAGTGAGCCGGCGACCGACATCGACACGCTCCCTCCGATCAACACCAGCGACATTATCATGCCGTGACCCGTACATCTGTAAGTCCAGATAACTGCTAACAGCCGCAGCTTCACCTCACATCCCACTAAACTCCACTACGATTCACACCATACAGTGGTTCCCAAGCTTTTTATTCTTAAAACCTATTATATTGTTATAAAATTCACTTCTTACATACGCTTAACCCTCCGTCAGGCGCAGCCATCTCACAGGCACAGCAATTATGGGTTCTATGAAGTCTTTTAGTTTTTAGTCTGATTTAAAGGGGAATAAAAATATTTTCTATAACTTTTGTATAAAATTTATTTCTAAACATTCCAATAAAAAAGATTGATTTTGATTTTCATCTTAGATTTAATTGGAAAAAATTTAATCATCAATTTTCTCAATGAGCCCGTCAACGGCGCCCGATCTAAGGAATTTTTTAGGGGCGCCCGACGAAGGGTCAAACTTATTAGTATTAATTTGTTGTTTTTTGTTTTAATTTTCCATTTGTTTCGATCTACATTTGAGAACCACTGGCACCAATTAATCCCACGTACCTCAGAGAAGCGGGATAGCCCTCGATGATCATAACACTGACAGTGTAGAGAATCAATGTGAGTAGAAACCGGAACACAGCTTCCAGCGCGTAGAGCGACCATTCGGCGCGCGCGAAATACAACACACCGGACCAGGCTGCGCACGCGACGTTCAAACCAACTGCAATTAAAGAACAACTCTTTGTGACATTGTAAATTGTTATCAACGTAACTCTATATTCTCTATTACTAGCTGAAAAGTCCCAAGTTTCTCATAAAGATGGCGCTGTAATCGCAAAATTAGTGACAGTTGATTAAGACAATGAAAAAATGGCGATGATTTTAATCGAACATCAAAGTTAGTGACATCTGACCCATGAAATTTTATATATAACACACACACGCGCGCGCGCACACTTATAAAATTGTCTTATAAATGTGACGTCACTATAAATTACGTCACACGAATTTCATGATTTTTGACCCCCCCCCCCCCCCCCCACACACACAGCTGGTCACAATCAAGTGTGACGTCACATATTTTACAATTTTACACCTAGAAATTATTAAATTCCATTTACATTTAAGTTATTAATTCAATAAAAATCAACATCAAATCAAACATATATACCTACATATATAATTGGTTGTTTCAGGCGTTACTTTGCGGAAATCCATATTAAAGAAAATTATTTTGCTTATAATTCCCGCTACAACACGTATCCTAATGATGCCACGTGAAGTGGCGAAACGCGTCGAGACAAATTACTGAATGTTGTAGCGGGAATCATAAGCAAAATAATTTTAAATAATTTCCTTTAATACCTGCATATATATACATAGGTATATTTAGAAATGTGATGTCACGAAATGTAGGACCCCCCTCCCCTTGTCACACTTGTCGGCAGCATATAGCAATAAATAAGTAAACATGTCGTGATACTGACACAGCTTCCTGTAAGGGTAGGGCAGCATGGCGACGGGCGCGGCGAGCACCGTGACGAGCGCGTTGGCCGTCTGCTGCGTGAGCATGCCGCCGATGCTGAAGGTGAGGTCTGCGTGCCGCTTGCAGCCCACCCTCATGCCGCGGATGCTGGTCCCGTTCAGCACGCAATACGGGTCCAGGTCGCGCGAGCTCTCTATATCCGTGTCTATTATGCTGGAAATTTTAAGGAAAATATATACATCTATTCTATGTTCTTATTGGATTCTTTGTACTTAAATCAGCGGTCGGCAACACTTCCTTTTGGCCCGTGAATGTTTTGTGAATAAGTTATAATATAATTCGGTGGTTATTTTTCTAGCAATAAAGCCCAAACATAATGTAAGTATTACGTTCATATTACAAGTGCGGCCCACTTCTACTTTATTTTGCCACCGCTGATTTAAATGTAACATGCAATAAGGATATTTTAAATTATGTTCATTCCAGAGGCGGCTCGTCCTAAAGAGCGCTGGTGCAGTGCACTCCCACGAAAATTACAGAACTTATATTACAGCGGCGTAGATATAGGTAATCTATATCTATATATATAAAACTCAAAGGTGACTGACTGACTGACTGACATAGTGATCTATCAACGCACAGCCCAAACCACTGGACGGATCGGGCTGAAATTTGGCATGCAGGTAGATGTTATGACGTAGGCATCCGCTAAGAAAGGATTTTGATCAATTCCATCCCCAAGGGGATGAAATAGGGGATGAAAGTTTGTATAAATCTTATTAGATTTATTTCGTTCATTATTACGCAGACGTAGTTGCGGGCAACAGCTAGTATAATATACTATTGTATAGGCATAGTAGAATAGAATGAATGTAATGTAAGGATAGTATGTATTATGAAGAAATATAGATTACTTCTGTAATTTTCGTGGGAGTGCACTGCACCAGCGCTCTTTAGGACGAGCCGCCTCTGGTTCATTCATAACATAGTTTTCCCTTAAAATTCGATTTAAATCTACTTTAATCAAAATAGTGGATCGAGGATCATTTGTACATAGCGCGTTATACGGGGTCAAAACAGATTGCTCGTACAACGCGGAATTAATCTAGTAGTAGTACTACGATTTATCTCGACTGTTAGTTATTTTTTAATATTTCCTGTTTTAAGAGTTTAAATAAACTTTTTTAAGTTTAAATTTTTTCATGATTACCCAAAATGAGGCGGATCGGTTTCCGCGTTACCTAGCATATTTTCGTTAAGATACCCGCCTTTAATTTATTTATTTAAGTACAGTCACTTGCATGGTCTCACGGTCAATTCCAATACACAATGCAAGGAGGAGTCAATTACACAATAATAATAAAATATCAATAAAATAAAAATAATAACCTATCAATGTCAAAAACTTAATAACTGAACAAAAACAATCAAAGCAAATTCACATCCTATAATATACTGACATGCATTACTTATAACACTTAGTTTGTTAAAAAATACTGACCTCGAATTAATGAAATAACAGCCCTTGAACGACGTATACGAAGTCTTAATAGCAGCGAAACTGACCCTCACGAAGGTGCAATTCTTGAAGGTCACATGCGACATGAACGTGTCAGTGAAATTGCAATCAGCGAACGTGCTATTCTCATAATCGATATTCTGCATTATTCTATTATAATTCTCATTGGCGAACTGTTTGTTGAGCACGGTCACTCTGGAGGCGTCGAACAGTTCCTGCTGCAGGTGGTTCATGTAGGAGATCGTGTATGCGTTTATCGTGTACTGCAGGATGACCGCGAACATCAGCGAGCCGCCCAGTGTCAGCGTCGTGTGCCTGTGCGCACTCGAGAACAACTGGAAGAACGCGTGCCAGAACTGCAACAGACCAAATATAAATGCCACTCAGTCGCACGAAACAAAATTAACCAAGCACACTCTTGCATGTAACCTATATAAGGTATCTAATCAAACCTAAAAAACCTAATTATCTTGCTTATAATTCCGGCTACATTAGGTCGATGAAGGAAAATAACCTCCAATTCAATAACTTGTATCGACGCGTTTCGCCACTTCACGTGACATCATCATCAGTCTAGTCTGGCTTTGGAATCGAGCTGTCACAAGTAAAACGGATCCGTTAGCAATCGGGATCATGAATTTTTACTAACGACTAACGAGCACCAGCAATCTATCAAATGCACAAAATATCGAGACGTTTGAAAATTAACAAAAAGTACCTAAAATATTGTAGTTCCAAATCCGCACGCGGTGGCGTTGCTGAAATTTCCATACAAATCGCTTGAAGCGATTAAAATAAAGCGACTAAAATTCGTGATAAGCCCACAGGGAACCAACTTTGAGATGTAGAGCAATGCAGAAGAGAAATAGTGGGAGGTACAAATAGATACAAATATAGATTAACATGAACTACACACAATACATACTAACACAGTCTTATAATAGCTAGCAACAACAACTGTACCATTTTAACACTATGCCTGACCGGATTGACAGCATGAGGTCTTCGCTTGCCCGGCAACTCAAGTTCTCCGAGACGATATTCTGAGTTAGTGTTATGCGTTTGCGGTTTCCTTTTACCACAAATCGTAGTCTGATTGCATTTATGTACATTCTGAAACAAACAGGCTACCATTAATAAGGTGTGGGCTTTTATAGCAGAAACCAAATTTACATATAAAAAGCATTGACATAACCAATATCATTTATGTTTTACCCTTATTTTTTTTTTACTTTTAGTAATTGGGCTCCAATAGAGCGCTTTTACTCGTCAATACAAATATAAATGAAATAAATTTATTAATTATCAATTTGATTTAGCTGCTGTATACTGGCATTGTCCACTTACATACTAATGTCAGAATAATATATCACACATATCACACATTCAATACCTGATAAACCATCATGGCGTCGACCTCTCTGCCGACTTCGAGTAAATATCTAGGAGATTCTTGAGTCCATATCAGAGTGACCAACGATGCTAAAATGGGCAACGTGCATAGGAGGAGATATCTGTAAACGACATATTATTTCAAAATAAACAACTCAGTGTCTTTATTACAAGTCACAATTACTTCAATGATATTCATTTATTAACAGCCTCATATGGATGTGTAATGAAGACAATTCTACTAAATAAATAGCAGGGTACAGTAGTTACAGCTAGTTTATTTATAGAGCCTACCTACAAATTATAAAAAGGACTACTATTATACAAACTAAATGAAATTTTTATTATAGGATCGAACAACATGCTCGAAATGATGAAGGATTAGAAAACACTTGTAATAAAAATACATAATTTGGATTGTAGAAATAGATAATTGCTGCATATTATTGTATTATTATATTAAGTACAATTAATAGTATTTTTTTTTTTTTTTTTTATTGATAGCCCAACATATGACCACACTCCGCCTGATGTTAAGCTAGAGTGCGGTCCATGGGCATAGACAATTGTTACCACAGACAGATGTCCGAGCGTAACAGTCGACTCCACTATGCCGGCTTGAGCTCCTCTCGTTATCCCGGCTACTTCCAAGCTGATCCCGAAACGCGACTAGGTCACTTCACGAGTGTTCTGCTTGAAAGTGGTGGTACTACCCTCGGACGGCATACTGGGCTAATGCCATCATCAGTCTGCCTACCAACTCCAAGTCCAAGTGTTCTAATAGGATAAACTGAAGCAAAACCGTTCCATACCTGTGCCAAGCGCTGAAATGTTCTTTATTCTCGATCAGTGTCTCCGTCCCAGTCGCCGGCACGATGGCCTTCGCCACCCCACTCGCGTACAGCCCACCCAGCCCCATGAACAGCAGCAGCAGCGGCAGCACCTTCCCCCGATGAGCCCGCTGGCAGAACTCGGCCAAATATGAGAACACTGTTGGTATTATACCACCAGAGCCTATGCCTGAACAAAATCTGCAATTTTAAATTACATCTTTAATCACATATACACAGTCGAACGTGAATAATTCGTTCCAGAGTCTTACTTGTGATTTATTTTATTTATTTATTTATTGCGTCCACAAACTAGACTTTGAATTAATGTCACACTGAGAATTATAATAATCTAATTGTAGGCCCTATGCATGCGCTAACATTAGAATAAGCAAGGTTACATTTCATTTTAAAAACTCATTAAAACTATTTACGATTAAATCAAAATAAAAAATTTTGACACATAAGCCCATAAAGTCCTGTCAAATGCCAGTAAAATCGTCGTGACGTCGTTGTCAAATCCGTCATTTCATGAATGATTACGGATCCGTAAGTGTTCCTGAGTAAGAAACGTTCGTATTTTCGTCCGAAGTTCGTGCGCCTGAGTAGTGAGCTCACCTGGCCATCATAAAAGTGCCATAAGTGGGCATGAAGGCGGCAATCGTGCTGAAGACAGCGTTCACAGCCAAACACGAGACCAGAGCGCGTCTGCGGCCGAGGCACGCCGCCAAGCTGCCCCAGCCAATGCCACCGAGGGACGCACCAACCAGTGTTATTAATACTGGAAACAGATGCAACGGAAGAGATTTATTAGAAACAAACTGACATAGCTAAATTGTATACTATTATATATACTATATTGTGTATATATATATAACGTTAATTGACAAAGCCTTTTACTCTATGAATGAAACAAATGACAGCCTGTCAAACCTGATTGTGTCTACTAGTTAATATTTGTTGTTGAAGTGAATAGTGTGTTTACTATAGTTGCTGCATTGTTGTATTAATAAACACAATTATATTTTGACAAGTCCAAGTGTTCCAATAGGAACCTACGGATGACAGATTAGAAATAGAAGTAGAAATTCGCGACCGAATCCTGACTCACCGAGCCAACTCTTTTCATGTGCTAATATACAGAATTCAATCTCAGCGGAAGGTAAAATGAAAGGTATGACAGCGAGCTCCAATGTGGCACCTGAAATCGCCAACCCACACGCCAGTAACACTAGAAGTTGAGAAGCACCAGTGCCAGCCTGAAAACACAACAATTAATATGAGGTTCTGTTTGAAATATATATTATTGTAGTATGAATTAAACGCTAAGATAAGATTCCATAATTTAGTGCAACTAGGAAGAATAGCCTGAACAGTTTCATCTAGGACAGAGGTTCCCAAACTTATTTCGTCTAACGCACACTTTGAAAATCGTATTGACGAGTAAAGGCGCTCTATCGGAGCCCAATTACTAAAAGTAAATAAATAAGTCGTCGAAGCGAAGCCGAAGCGACCACACGTATCCTGATGATGCCACGTGAGGTGGCGAAACGCGTCGAAACAAGTTATTGAATGTTGGTGGAAGTTATTTTCCTTCATCGACCTAATGTAGCCAGAATTATAAGCAAAATAATTTCCTTTAACACTAGATTTACCAGCTTAAATATACCTATTTCTACCAAAACCAAAAAAGTATATATTTGTTACAAATACATATAAAATAATATAAAATTCATAAAACTAATTCTTCTGTTATAAATTAAAGAAGATTAGAAGAATTAAGGAAAATGTTACACGCAGTAGGAAT
Organism: Tineola bisselliella; assembly: GCA_028551675.1. NCBI lineage: Eukaryota > Metazoa > Arthropoda > Insecta > Lepidoptera > Tineidae > Tineola > Tineola bisselliella. The sequence goes on from JAPWLS010002120.1 coordinate 60,467, forward strand.
TTTATTTTGATCTTGCAAGACCAGTCATTTTGACTGGTCTGGTAAATCTAGTATTAAAATCTGAGCATCTGACCTGCTTCAGGGCATCTTCATGGAATTGTGCAAGCACACTGGCATAATTGTAATCAATCAGCTCCCCGTTCTCATTGCTATCCAAATTGTTTATCGTCTCATGGTGTGTCGTAGCCGTGTTCGCAGGTTCCCCCGATCCTTCTATGCTGGGGTTCAGCATGTCTGTTGATAGAAAAAAATAATTGTATTTAATACTAGAAGTGTCGGACTGCATACTATACCTTTAAAGATCGCAGCCGTCAATTTTGTTTACTATAAGAATATCACTGCCGTCACATTGACGTAAAGAAATCTCATATACCACAAATATAATAATGGTTTTTTACATGGATTTAAGCTGACAACAACAAATTAGGAAAAGTAGTAAAATACGAAAAGAAACAAAAAACATAGTTTGTAAAATATTTAAGAATGAAATCGCCGTGCCGTCAAATTGACGGTGTTGGTCTTTCTAGTGTTAAATTATTATCAAATTACACCCTTCCATGAACACACCATCCACCTATCTCATATTGGTAAATTAATAACCAATTTTATGAATTGATAATCCCTACTAATATTATGAATGTGAATATGAGTTTGTTTGTTACGTTTTCGCGCAACAACTACTTAACCGATCATCATGAAACTTTGTACATATATTTTCGGAGGTACTAGAAGTAACATAGGATACTTTTTATTTTAAAAAATATATATTTTTATTATAGTTTCCAACTGACTATAGTAAAATATTGAGTATAGTTCTATTGCAATGATCTCTGATACTTATTTAATGACTTAAATGTGAACGAAGCTGCGGGTAAAAGCTAGTCAATATATAAATGTTAATGTGTTATAAATTATAGATTCTAACGATGAGCAAGCGCACGCCTTTAGTGCCTATGCTAATAAACGATTTTCATTTCATTTCATCGCTGTCTAATCCGTAAGTGGTCCTGAGTAGGAAACGTCCGAAGTTCGTGTGAAGTAGCCCTCCCTGATTCCACCGTACCTGTATGCTTTCCATGTGTGTATGTCATTGTACGTGATAAGGAGCCGAAGCTGCCGAGTTTAGATGAGCTCTCGGAATCAGAGCGCGGGCGCACCAGACACGCGTGCTCCTCTGACATCAACTCCATTTGTAGATTCTGTCTTGTACGCACTATTTAATTGAACCATCTGTAATTTATAATATGATATATATATTAACCATTTCTAAGAATTGTAATAAAGTCATTGACCCCGCATGTCAATTCTAGTACCTAATACGGAATCATTGTAAATTGTATATATCTTCATGATTATCAATATTTTTTAATTATTATTATTATTGAATAACAGGTAAGCAGCGCTATAAATATCTATATGCTATAAGTCAGCCATTCTCAAAGTGGTGTTCCGCGGAACCCTAGGGCTAAAATACTGCAAAAAATACCTACCAAAGGGTACATCTAAATATTCCAACTAAATATTATGTTGCAATATGATTATTCATAAATACATATAAATCAGTTTTTTATAATTATATTAAGGCTTTTTCCTTTCGTCAAAAAAGTTTGAGAACAGCTGCTATAAGTAATGCATGTCTGGCCTTCTGTGAGGTCAATATATTGTAAATAGTGAATTTGCTTTGAGATAATTTCTGTTTAGTTACTAAATTTTTGACATTTTATTATTAATATTATTGTGTATTTTTTGTATTTGACTCCTCCTCGCATGGTGTATTGGAATTGACTGTAGACCATGCAAGTGACTGTGCTTAAATAAATAAAAAATCAAGCTTTGGTGTTTACACTATCACTTGTGTCTATTTTGTAACCACTTGTCCAGTCTGTTTTTGAATTGGTAGATGAAGAGTCAGGAACATGGGCTTGGCTTCAGTTGAGGACCCAAAATTGTATGAATAACGAAAAGGTTAGGTTAGGTTAGAGTCAGCTCTATATTAGTAGACGGCCGTCATAGCCCGTTATAAACTTGTCTTTTTAAAAAAATTGGCATAATTTAGAAAAAAAATAATTTACATTTTCACATTTAGTAAATCCTGGGGTCCTCAACTAAAGCGTAACCGTAAGTAGTTTTACTCATTTACTACTATTTGGTAATGAGTGGTGAGGTTTGAACATGGATTTGAAATATCATATCTTGGTTATAATAATTTTTTATACAAATATACCGGGTTTGATTTGTTGAATAAAAGGTGAACGCAACGTCGTGTGTCGTAGCAACGTGTTGTTGAAACAGAGTTGTCAAGACTGTCGCCTTGTAAAATACTATTGTAAAGTTTTGCTTAATATATTGTTTTTACCTATTCCATCTATTTATTCTTAGTCGACCACAACATGATTCTCAATCAAAATATGTAATGGTGATATTATTTATTTATTTATTTATGAAGCCTACCTACAAAATTACATATTATAAAAAGGACTACTATTATACAAACTAAATGAAATTTTAATTATAGGATAGGACGGCATGCTCAAGGTGATAAAGGGATAGATACTACACTTGTAATAAAATTACAAAAATACATAAAAATAAAAAACAAGAACCAAATAGATGTAAGGAAGAGGGGAGAAAGAAGAAAAAAATCTACCAAAAATATATATACATACATATATCTATTACTAAACTATATTTATATACAGGTATTTAAATAGATTTACTTGATTAATGCATTTTTATAGGTCATCAATAAATCACGATAAGTAACCAAACAATGTCATAATAAAACAAATATTCTATAAGAGTTTTAATGCAAAAATAAACAAACTATTTTCTAGTGTTACAATCTGTGCTGGTTTATAATTTATCATAATATTCTTGGAATGTTTAATAACAGTTCAATTTAAAATATTTAATTACGCATCATTCAAATGTAAAATAAGATTAAAATAGAATCAAATGTACTTTAAGTTTTAAAGATAAGATAGGTCGGGATCACCACCCAAATATTTGCATCCTGAGCTAAAATCAACAAAATACTTACGTTTTATATTGTTCACAAACACAAATCACAAAACAAAAACACAATTTGGTGAAACATAACTATATTATTAGTTTGAAAAGCGCATAAATTCATAAAAGCTGTAACACATTCCACATCGAAGAATCTCAAAATAAAAACATTTTTCATATAATGTCAACGACCAATGACAACGTAGACGCGGATAAAGGTGGTAAATTGGTTCATAACAAAAATGTATCATCTATCCTTGTCTAACTTATGACAATAACTATTTATGTTTCACATTTAAAAATAGTAATTTTAATTATAAGCATTACTATTTTTTGTTTAATTTATAACGTTTCATTTCATTCGGTCATTAAAATATTGTTAAAATCTATAGTGATGGGATACATTTTTTATATAATTTATGAAATATTTTATCACATTAAAACACATGCATTTTAATTTAACAATAAATCACGTATTACACACAAAATTCAAACCGGAATCAAACACCCACCTTGATTACAATGCAACTTACCTCACGACTACTATTTAAAAATATCTAAATTATGTGTTTACGTACATATGACTATTTAAATATGTATTAATAAATCTATTTTGCGCAAAACTTACAATTTAAAGCAACAAGCTATATAAAATATCCCTTTGCGGTTTTTGTTTCACAGTATAGCACACTTAAAGCTGTGGCACATTGCTTTAAAAAACAAAATTATATACAAATTACATTGTGTAACTTTAATCGCTCGTGGTGTTTGGTGCAAAATAACTTGTAATTATTGTAATTTTTTCAAAACCTGATGCACAGAATATGATATTTCATTGTATTTTAAATAATAAAACACAAGATCACTTTTTAAATTCTAAAATACAAAAATTAATGCACATTTTGCAGATTTTATACATGTTCACCGTATATTCGCAACAAATGCTTTACATGAGATTATGGTTTCACGATTCATCAAGGTATTGTATCGTTTTAAAATAATTTGGCTACACATGAGAAGTGATTTAAAATTGATTAATAATATATATATACATCTTTTTAACTCGTATATCCTATATTTTAAGAAACTTAGTATCTTTAATACTAACTTAGTAAGTATAAATGCAAAAATAACAAAACAATATATTAAAGTATATAAATCTTGGGATTAAAATCTCGTGTAGGACATAATATTATTATAATCAATAAAAACGACGCGCATTGCGCAGATAAAAGGTAAACGGGCATGCGCAAAGGTTTCGATATCATTCAAGTTTTTAGACCCGCTAGAAAAGTCCGGCGAGCATGGTTATTTAATTGGTTTATTTATAAATATTCTAGGTATAATAAAATTGTTTATTGACAATATTTTCTGTAATATACTAAGATATTGTAGTTGATATTCGAATCTTATAAAACTGATGTAATATTAATGTATTTTGTGCAAAAATTGTCCACAGGTTCTGCCATTAACAAAATAAACATCACTATTATAATTTCACTCATTCATTCGGTCACTTTCGAGATGTCAAAAATCAAAACAAAAATACCGCGAGAAGTTCGTGATTTATTTTGTCCATATAGCTTAAGTAATGGATGATTCGTTTCAAGAGCAACAAATAAAATTGACTAGGAAGTATTTAAAATGTAAAATTATGCAAGATAACTTAACTTTTCGGGGGCATGACCAAGAAAAACAACATCTTTATGATTTAATGAAAAGGACAATTGTAAACGGGGAAGCACATTCAGCTTTTGTGATTGGACCCGCTGGCTGTGGTAAAACTACGGTATGAACACAAAAATATTTCGATTTAATTAATTTATTATATATTGAGGTTATTTTTACTCTGTATTTTATTCTTCTACAAACACAATATTGTATTTCCTTACAAATTTTACATTCTAAAACGTTGTTCTATTTTTCTGTGTTTTGGAGTAATATAGATGTATTTTAAATATGTGAAAAAATACTTTTAACTGTGAAAAGGCTTGCCCATATTTTGTTAACATTTAACCATCGATGTTCTTTTTATGTCACACTTCCATGGACGTTATATTTCAAGGTCTAATTAATTAAGAAATATTAAGATTTTTTAATGATTATTATTTTTATTATTATCTAGAGATATCAGAGTTAACAGCAGTATATATTTAATCAAATTTATTTATTTTAAAGCATGCTTTGTTTTAAATAAACACAAAAATTACAAACTAAAGAGGGGTCTGTGAGACCTGGTATCCACGGTTAAAGGTTAAGCTAGAACATTATTTTCCAGCTAATAAATGCAGCACTAAGTGAGTTGTCACAGGAAGTGGATTTGGAAGATAATGCTGTAATAGTGAAACTAAATGGACTTTTACACCATGATGATAAGGTTGCGTTAAAAAGGATTACTGCACAGGTACTTATGGATATATATATATATATATGTGTGTGTGTGTGTGTGTGTGTGTGTGTGTGTGTGTGTGTGTGTGTGGGTGTGTGTGTGTGTGTGTGTGTGTGTGTGTGTGTGTGTATATATATGTGTGTGTGTGTGTATGATTACCCCTTAGGCTGCATCTGGACTTGGCTTTAGTTGAGGACCCCAAAACTGTACGAATAACCAAAAGGTTAGGTTAGGTTAGAGTTAGCTCTATATTAGTACGACGGCCGTCATAGCCCATTATAGCTTGTTTTTTTTTAAAAAAAATTGGCACATTTAAAAAAAAAAAAGATTTTACATTTAGTACTTCCAGGGGTCCTCAACTTAAGTGTTACCTCCATCTATATTAGAGATGTTCCGACTAGTCGGCCACTAGTCAGTAAAGCCGACTATCCGGCCACTATCGTAGTCGGCGACTAATCGGTAAAAAGCGCCGACTATCCGGCTTCTTACTTTGTGTCTATTTCTCAATAAAATGTATGTGTTACTTCCTTGTAAAGAAAATGTATTGATGACATTTATCAAATAAAATTAGTATCTTAATTAAAAAACAAGTCAACATAATATTTAATGACATATATTGCAATTCTGCGTGATGATATTTGAAACTATCATCAAACTAGTGAGCTGTAAAACTCAAAAAACTTTTTTTGTTATTTATATTTGTCCACATGTCAGTAGTGACTGAAATTGCAGCGAATCAGCTGTAAACGAAGCTTCACGGGAATCCCCTAAACCGTAGTCGGCTTGGCCGATTAGTCGGCTTATTTACAACCGACTAATCGGCTAGTCGGCCAAAGTCATAATCGGCACATCTCTAATCTATATAAGCATGGAATGTAACCTGTTTCAGATGCAGCTGGAAAATGTAGTCGGAGACAAAGTCTTTGGATCATTTGCAGCGAATCTCTCCTTCCTTCTAAGCTGCATGAAAACAGGGATGGATAGAAAATGCAAGAGTATGGTGTTCGTTTTGGATGAATTAGACATGTTTTGTCATGCTGGGCTCGGACAAACTTTATTGTATAATTTGTTTGACATTACTCATAATAAATGTTTTGGCTCTCGGACAAACTTTATTGTATAATTTGTTTGACATTACTCATAATAAAGTGGCTCCGATATGTGTGATAGGTAAAGAATGTATCTAATACTACTGATTACCACTTAGGATTCTGTACTGAAAAGTCACAGGAATAAATATTTCTTGGCATGATTTTATCCTTCAACTACGAACGACCTGTGTGAAAAAAGAACTACTTCAGCTATGACTCAAAGACAAGAAAGTAATTCTGAAACAAGTAAACAATGTACTACAAACAATAAGTGGCGGCAATATCAGGTCAATCGTAATTGTAAAAATAATATAGAAAGAATAAAAACTGCACAATCTGTAAAAAAGCTGTTTGTGGAAAATGTATAAAATATTTTAAAAAAAACTATTATTTGTCACAAATGCTACTCAGTTTAAATGCTAGAATGGTTAATTATTATTAAAAAATAAAGTGATATTATTTTTTCATTCATTTTAAAACGAAATACGCAATAATTTTATGAATATTCTGATTAAATCTCTAACCGTCAAATTGGCGGCTGCGGTCTTTAAAGGTATAGTATCAACCCTTGAGTGTTAAATAAGTATCAGAGATCATTTCAATAGAAATATTAGTAGGGATTTTTTTATTTATTTATTTTAACCCTTTCGCTTCGGGCCATTTAAATGCAATGCTAGATTTCGGTGCCAAATTTAACGAAAAAAGGGAATTCTTAAATAATTGCGGTAAATAACTATTAGGTATAATTTCGCTTGACGAGACTAAAATGTCAACTGGGTGTTTGGTTGCATAAGGGGGGCATAAGAATTTTAGAAAGACTAAGGTGGGGCATGGAACAAAAAAGGTTGGGAAACATTGATCTAAATCATGCCCCAAGTGATGTTGACCGAGTGACCCGCCGGTGGGCATGCGGTCTTTAACGTGTTAAATATCAAATGGGTTGTGGTCATACGTCAGGTTGCTTTAACAAAAATGAAGTTTGAATTATTTTACAGGAATAACAAGATCAGTAAACATAACAGAGTTATTAGAGAAACGTGTCAAATCAAGATATTCTAATCGGAATATATTTTTATATCCTTTAAATTCCGTAACCGAGTCACCTGTCGAGTCTACAACGAAACTATTTGTGCAGCTGTTAAGTTTGCCATCTGCAAAGAAGGATAAGCAGATACTAAGCGTACCTGATGAGGTGCTGTTCAATTTTCATGTGAATTTAACCGAATTCAAAGAATTATGTCCCGATTTTGTGAAATTATGGAACGAACATGTCGGAGAGTTATTCAGGGATTGCAAAGTGTCTGATGCTGTTGAGAAATTATGCTACTTTACTAATGATGAGCAGATATTCAGGAATGTGCTGGTATGTTCTAATTAAATAAATGTAAAGTGTAAATCTACTAAAAATCCTGGGAGCTAGAACTAGTTATAGAGAAAAGTGTTATGGTGGAAGGAGTGCAGATGTACTATAATATGCTATGAAATGGCGATTTTTAAATGGATTCAGTTTTTGTAGGTATATAAGCAATAGAAAAAGAAACTATGGCAGTGTCGTGAACGGCAAAAGAGATATCTGCATCTCTTTCACGCATGCCTGAACTTCAACACGATAAGAATATAGTTATCCCTTTCTGATGATTGTTTCTTCCAGTCCAAAGTCCAATCTGTATCCATTTTGAAGATTGTCGTTTGTACTATATGTTTATAAGTTTAAAAATTAAACGATTTCTGCTAATTGTTTTTAAGAAGTAAAATTTTTGAAACTAAGTTTCTAAATAAATAAATATATTATATGAAAACATATATATTTATATAATTGTTTAGTTAGGTATTGTACTATAATTTTCAGTATCAATTAGTATCAAGGTTGTCTGTGGACAAGCCGTATATCGATGTTGCCAGCGTTGTAACGACCATAGACAAGACAGTGGAAGCCGATGACACAGTTCTGCTTCTACAATCATTGTCTATTCTTGAGTTGTCTTTGGTCATAGCTATGAAACATGGTTTGGAGATTTTTGATGGGCAACCGATGAATTTTGAAATGATTTTGCATAGGTTTGTGTATTTTCATTTTACTTTATTAGTCTAGTTTTTGTTTTGTAGTTTGGAGAAACTTGTGTGAAATAATATTGCTGATTAAAATTGATTAAAAATATAATTATCACAATGCATTGTGGCAATCAAAAGACAAGAATAAAACAAGAAAGATGACACTGATAGACTAAACGTCAAAACCTCTTCTTAAATTAGTATTATCGACCGCCACAGTTAGGAACTGAGAGACTTACTTTTCGGTTTCAGGTACACGAAATTTGCGAATACGAACTCGTCATCCCAAACAGTCCCGAGACCTGTGATTTTGAAAGCGTTCGAACATTTGCAATCGTTGAAAATAATAGCTCCAATCCGGAATGATGACGGACAAGCCACGTGCAGTAAGGTGCAGAAGGAATATCAGCTGTATACTCTCTGCTTACCTTTGGATGATGTAGATCGTGCCGTCAAGGGATTTCGGGCTTTACCAACTGAGATCTCTCATTGGTATAGTGGCAGTGTTATTTGATTGAGAAAAAATTGGTGAAATCTCAACATGGAATGAACTGGTTTTAACCAGTTTTGATGTCCTATTGTCTTTATATTATTATTTATTATACTGATTATATTTGGTACTAGGTACAGTGAGCTTATCACGAATTTTAGTCTGGCTTTCGAACCGAGCTCGCTTCAAGCGATTTGTATGGAAATTTGAGCAGCGCCACCGCGTGCGGATTTGGAACTACAATATTTTAGATACTTTTTGTTAATTTTCGAACGTCTCGATCTTTCGTTCATTTGATAGATTGCTGGTGCTCGTTAGTCGTTAGTAAAAATTCATGATCCCGATTGCTAACGGGTCCGTTTTACTTGTGACAGCTAAATTCGAAAGCCAGACTAAATTCGTGATAAGCCCACAGCCGATAGTACGTAGCAGTACAGTTTATAGTTCAGGTAATAAAGCAAATATGATTTAGAAACGGGGTTGTGATTGATAAAGACGATAAAATGATTTATTTGGTAAATCAGAGTCATAATTAAGTTATTTTTAATTTGTTAAGACTGATTTTATTTAAATAAACTCTTTTTTTTACAATTGTTTTTTATTTTCACATCTAATTAGTGCTAATAGTAAAGATTCTTAAATTGAAAACAGTTTTCTCACTCGTCTGTAAAATTGGTCAAATTTACTTCGATGGTATTTTTTTCCTTAACACTAGATTTACCAGCTTAAATATACCTATTTCTACCAAAACCAAAAAAGTATACATCTGTTACAAATATATATAAAATTTATAAAACTAATTATTTTGTTATAAATTAAAGAAGATTAGAGGAATTAAAGAAAATGTTACACGCAGTAGGAATTTTAATTTGATCTTGCAAGACCAGTCATTTTGACTGGTCTGGTAAATTTAGTGTTAAAGTAACATTTGCATCCAATTATTTCATATTAAGCGATACCTGACGTGGGCCCACTGGGCTCACTGGTTTGATATATAAATACCGGCATTATGCAATGTTAGGTTATGAAAATATATTTTGAAATTTCATTTAAAATTTATTAGTATTTTAGTTTTGCTATGTGAATAATTTGATAATATGCTCTGTGACACGACTCGTGAAATTACAAAGACTGATATCGTCTTTAATTAGATTTATTTTTTGATATAGTGAACAAACATTAAAACAAAGTTAAAAGTGAATTTATTCTTTAGTCAATCCATGTCAGATTAGCCCGTTTCATATCATTATTATAATCACTGTGATGGAACCGATGACGAAATCTGTCTTCATTCGCGCTCGCTTCTTCTAAATCCTCCAAATTTACAACCGAAATAGTAACTTCATTTTTCTCCTCTGGCAACACTTGCTGGTTTGACAGTTTACTTTTTTTACTAGGAATGAGGCCTAAGCCGTGGATTTCACTAGCCATAGAGTTTATAGTTCGGTGTAATTCGGTAGTGGATTGTCTTTTGTTTAGGAATCCGTTATTTTTAATTTTGTATGGTGGTTGATTTGTCTCTGGTTCATTTGTGAACATTTGTAATTCACCTTTGCGTTTGCTTTTCTTCTTCTTTTGTGCCTGTAACAATAATTATATATAGAAGCTAAGTCACAGAGTGACTATTTCGCTGCAGACATGGAGAAATAACTGTTTTTAAGCTGTTGTAAATTACATTGCTTATGTCAAATTGACAATTTAAAAAAACAATATTTCCACCCCCATGTAGTGTTCGCAAAACTACAATATTTTATATCGAGACAAACAATATCATTATTCATGTATATACATCCATTGGAAGAAAGACATAAGTAACATTAGCAGTCAATACTTCCATCAATGATATATTTATTAATTTAATTCTTGCATACCTCATATATTTTATCTATGACCATGCTATGTCCGGTATTGACACCGACTCCTCCGACTTCTTCGATGCTGTTTGTCCTATGGTATGGACGTAGTGCTGACACTGCGCGGGAAACACCGACCTATTGACAACAATACATCGTTTTTGTTTTTTTTTGACATGAGGGTTTATCTATGAATTAAATTTTTATAATTTCTGTAATAAATGATAGTTTAAATAGATCGGTTTAGGACACTTAGCTGTCAATTCTTAATACAATCTAAATATATATAACTCAAAGGTGACTGACTGACTGACTTAGTGATCTATCAACGCACAGCCCAAACCACTGGACGGATCGGGCTGAAATTTGGCATGCAGGTAGATGTTATGACGTAGGCATCCGCTAAGAAAGGATTTTGATCAATTATACCCCCAAGGGGATAAAATAGGGGATGAAAGTTTGTATAAATCTTATTAGATTTATTTCATTCATTATTAAGCCGCGTCTCCTGCTCCTGTTTCTTCGAAACATTAGACAAAAACATTGAAACATTGGGGCGTGGCCGTACACATTTTTGTATTCATACACAATGTTTTTTGTTTTCCGTGGTCGACACGTAAAAATGTTTCAATGTTTTTGTCTAATGTTTGGAAGAAACAGGAGCAGGAGACGCGGCTTTACGCAGACGTACTTGCGGGCAACAGCTAGTAATGACATATGATCGTGGGTGTAGCCAGTTGGAGAGGTTTACGTTGAGCTATTAATATTCATAAAATTAAAATAATGTGGTTTGGATTCCCTGTCACAATGGTCATATGTCATTATTAGTTAAAATGTACGATTCTTGCTATCGGGCAAAACTGGTATGTACTCCGTCCAAATTGACAGTAAACTCGGCTAGCTTAGTAGTGTTTACCTGACCGTGACGTATTCGATGTTCAGTCAAGTCGGCTCCAAGTAACTCCTCGTACGGGTCCATTCTAATCGGCATAATTTTATCGATCACCCACAACAATAGCATGGTTATTATTATTGCCCAAACCGTCAGACATATTGCCGCTAAAGTCTGCACTCCTAGTAGGTACCAACCGCCACCTGGATTACAGTGGGCTTATCACGAATTTTAGTCTGGCTTTCGAGCCGAGTTCGCTTCAAGCGATTTGTATGGAAATTTGAGCAGCGCCACCGCGTGCGGATTTGGAACTACAATATTTTAGATACTTTTTGTTAATTTTCGAACGTCTCGATCTTTCGTTCATTTGATAGATTGCTGGTGCTCGTTAGTCGTTAGTAAAAATTCATGATCCCGATTGCTAACGGATCCGTTTTACTTGTGACAGCTCGATTCGAAAGTCAGACTAAATTCGTGATAAGCCCACAGATTTCGTTAAAGACTTCTACTGTATTTTTTTGTTAAATTATAATTCCACATCTCATGAAAATGGTTTCCGCGATACAAAGAATGTACACAAACAAACTATACACAATAAAACTTTAAATCTCTTTATAAAATTGCTTTTTTGCAAATCCTGCCATATTAATAGTGAGCAAGCGAGACGCAATAGTAATTGTACTTAAGTATGAAAGAGACAGCGAATACAAAACGTCATTATACATATAAGAATATATTAACCTTTAAATAAGCCAGATCTGCCGTTCGTTGTGTCCATCGGGATCGGATTATCAGCAAACAAACCAACCGCTATTACTCCTAAAATATATTTAAAAATCGGTTGTCTGTAAAGTCGGTTTACTGACGATAGTTGAACGTGACAACGTGTTAAGCCAACAACAACAACAACGCCGATTGTGCCTCTTTGTCGCTCGTTCCGCGCTCTCGCTTGCACTTCAAGCCTTACATGGAACGCCTAATAGGTAACGCCGCATGAGTCATGTCTTTTCGTGCGTGCAGCCGGCTCAATCGAATTATAAGACGTTGTCACGTCAATAATAATAAGATCAAATAAGCTGCACATTCCTAATTTCCGTCTCCGTAAAATGAGTCGTTGTTTCATGGGGGTTGGCATAAAGTCATATAATAAGCTGCCTGATGATATTAGTAGCCTTCCTCTTTGTCAGTTCAAGAAAATCATAAAAAGCAAACTTATTCAAAAATCATATTACACGTTAGATGAATATCTTAAGTCGCGTCTCCTGCGCGTGTTTTCTCGAAACATTACACAAAAACATTGAAACATTGGGGCGTGGCCATACACATTTTTATATTCATACACAATGTTTCTATGTTTTTGTGTAATATTTCGAGAAAACACGCGCAGGAGACTCGGCTTTACTGATAAAAAAGCTTAGACAAAAACAATGTCATTGACAATGCCAGTATACAGCAGCTAAATCAAATTGATAATATTTTATTTAATTTATATTTACATTTGTATTTGTATTGACGAGTAAAAGCACTCTGTTAGAGCCCAATTACTAAAAGTAAATGGATAAAAACGAACTATTTAATCGAAAAATGAATTAACCACACTGTCATGTGGTTAATTTCGTCTTTACTGGGACTTGCTCTGAAATTCCCTAGTAGCGAGTTGCGGAACTATTTAATGCCGTCTTATTCGTTCCAATTGGAAAAATCTTTACCAATAATATTGAAGGACTGTTCTATTAATACATACATATATATTACATTTTGGGAAGCACTCAATATTCGTTTTATAGTTTGGGAATTTCTGGTTTAAATAATTTGAAGAATTTTTATAACGCATTTGTTTTTGATTATATTCTTTCGTCATCTTTCGTTGTGTCAAATTAAAATAATTAAAAATAAACGCGATAACTAAACCGCAAAAGGTCTTCATATTATTACAAAAAGTGTTTAGAACTAAACGATATTAGTACGCAGTAATCATAGTTAAAATCATACTAGACCTACCGAAACCAAGTCTCGGAACTCGAATTTAAAACTCACTCACCCCAAATCCCGCAGGCGCCATGCACAGCCGACGCGCTCACAGGATCATCAATATGTATCTTGTCAAATAAAGGTACCGTTGCACTTGCAATTATGCCTCCTATCAAACCTATGAGCAACGCTTCCCACGCCCGGTAGAGGAAACAACCGGCTAAAATAAACAAATCCCTTACTAATATAAATGTGAAAATGAGTTTGTTTGTTACGTTTTCACGCAACAACTACTTAACCGATTATCATGAAATTCTAGAAGTTCTAGAAGTAACATAGGATACTTTTTATTAAAAAAGAAATTATTTTTTACCATAGTTGTTGGCGATCGCAACCTCCTTTTGATTTTTATATTAAGTTTTATAAAAAATACGACTGTCAATGTCAAGCAGTCCTAATAAAAACTGAAAAGCGAAAAGTGGATTTTTCTTTTGCACGGACTCAAATATATAATATATTGCGAAATAGCAGCAATAATAGTTTCCAATTGACTATTGTTAGTATGATCTCTGATACTTATTTAATGACTTAAATGCGAGCGAAGCTGCGGGTTAAAGCTAGTAAATTATAAATAAAAAAAGATAATATTTAACGTACCAGTTATAGACACCAACGAACCAAGAATACAATTTATTAATTCCATTACGTCAGCTTTACCTTCATTCTTTATCATTGTAAACCTAAAATTAATTTGAATTAAATGTCATTAAATTAATTTAAAAAAATATATTCTTTATTCCTTTGTTTAAACAAGAGAACACAATAAAAAAAGTCAACCTTAAAACATTAGATTATATTACAGTAATACCCCGCTTTACGCGACTCCGTTATGCGCGGTTTCACTATAACGCGAAATTCAAATTTCGCGCTCAATTGCCCCGCATTACGCGAAAGAGTGCGTATAAACATAATGTAGTCATCAACTTCTCTAAAGTCGCGGGAATTTCAGTTTATTCCGGAACGTATCACTCGCGTAAAGCGAGGCATTACTGTAGTTTGGTTATAAGTATAAACGGATAGTCCGTCCGTACAGAAAATTAACATTTAACTAACATCGACTTACAAAAGCCCAAAGCATCCGCCGCCGAATGATCCCATCATAGTCATGACAGCAGCGCGGGCTGCATATTGCCATTTTGCACCACTAACCTATAATCATTTATTAAGTGAAAAAATAGTGACTTACCAAAGCATCTCCATAACTCGTGTCTATAGCATGTCATATTAAAAAAAATTGCCGCCAATTTCCTTTAAATTACAAACGTCAGTAATTTCAAAATGGCTTCCTAATGCAGACTTAATTTGTCAACAACTTAAATCTTTTAGTTTGAAAATAGGCTTGATTACGTTTTAAAATAAATTTAGATTCGATTTCAAGGTCTAATCTAAGAAATAAACATTACTTAGATATTGTAAAAAAATAATGTAGTAGGAATTACGTTTAATAAAAATCAGAAAGAAACTTAAAACATGTCAAAGATATGAAATCTTTATTAATCATGTGATAATTGCTTTTAGCAGCGCTCGCAAGGTCTTCGGTAGTATAGTGGTCAGTATCCCCGCCTGTCACGCGGGAGACCGGGGTTCGATTCCCCGCCGGAGAGGTTACTTTTTTTCCTAATTTTTATTTAATTACACAAAAATCTATATATTAATTCAATACGTAATTAATATTACAAAAATATTATAGTTAAAAAAATGTATCGTAAAATCTGTAATAAGCGCCATCTATCTGTGACAGTTAGAACTAAACTTACCCCGTAAGTGCTTCCCGAATTGAACGCAAGCCATCCCCACCAAAGTACGAAAGTCCCCATGACAGCGTTCACAGGATTACCTAAAGGCAACGGTTCTGGGCCCTTTGCATATCTCCCTAAACGTGGACCAAGCATGAGTGCCGAAGCTAATGCTGAGGAACCGCCTGGAAAATTACTTCTACTAAATGCGTAGTTTCAATATTATCAATGCTTTTTAAAATTACTTTTAGACATTTTCTGTCAATTAAGATATTTTAAAAGCAATTATTGACAAAAAAAGGACATTCTTCTTCTTTTATTAATTGCTTCAGATATCTATTAAAGACAATTCTGCCAGTGTCGAGTATTCAGGCAGTAACCCAATAATAAATTATAAAATTTTAATTCACACGTAAACGCTCATGTCAAAAAAAATATTCTTCAGTCAAAAATACATTAATAATAATAACAATGATATATTTAAAGGACATTATTTAAAATTATTTTGCTTATAATTCCCGCTACATCAGGTCGATGAAGGAAAATAACCTCCACCAACATTCAATAACTTGATTGAGTGTTTACTGGACATTGGCAAAATTGTCTTCATTAGACATCTGAAGCCATTAATAAAAGAAGAACTAGAATTTTGAGTTATTACGTTCTTCGCGACTCCTTACCAATAAGATGCACAGGTCCTGAGCCAGCAATGTCAACTGCTCCCAGTTTGTTGAGGAACCCATGCGTGCCCCAAACCCAACCAGCTGGTACGCAATATACTATTGTATTTAGGAAGGAAAATAAACAATACGCTTTGAAGTTACATCTGTGAATTAACGATTTATATTATTGCTACGCGTTTGCGGCAACAGAGATGTCTATTTACAGCAGTGTCTCTCAACGTGAGGCCCAATGTTAGATTTCGGTGCCAAATTTCAAAAAAGCAAATTCTTAAATAATTATCGGGTATAATTTCGCCTGACGAGACCAAAATATTGTGTGGGTGTTTGGTTACATAGATGCATAGGAATTTTAAAAAGGTGGGGCATGGCACTATAAAGGTTGGGAAACACTGGTCTATACTATCTGCTATTGCTGTGAAATCAACAATAATACTGCTTAATACTTAATGGTTAATGGCATGTGCAACAGTTTTAAATAAATAAATAAAATAATAATAATATGTTTTTACTATAATTTTTAAAAAGTTTATTTCATCTTTTAGACATATTTAGATGGTAAAAAAGTGTTATTGTCAAAATAGTTGGTATATATGTAAATTATGGTTGTTTTTTTTTGACATGAGTATTTACGTGTGAATTAAAATTTTATAATTTCTTATTGAATACTCGACATTTGCAGAATTGTCTTTAATAGATATCTGAGGCCATGACTACATATAAATGACTACACGCAATAAGGACTTATATTTCCATAACATCAATAATATTCAGGAACGGCGTAGTTTGAACTGTGATCATCTGATCATTACTTGAATGTAGACTTCCATTTTTTTCTTTCTGTTATTTATATTTTAGTAACCATTGAAACGATTTCTTATAAATGCGTGTAACAGAACGTAATGACAGCTAGGTGACAGTAGACAGTTGCAATAGTAATTATCATTGGTCGAAAATAACGTGAACAAATTTTCAAGCGTGTGATTGGTCTATTTTATTTCGTACGGCTAAATTTTGAACGGATAAAGATACCTTTCAGCCATAGCTCCACTGACGATGGTCGTAGCTGTGGTAGCAAAAGATAATTGAAATAGAAATGACGCGAACACGGGTCCCATGAGGGAGTCACCAACAGGCGGGTCAATCAGGAAGTCGCCTAAACCAATAAAGGAGTTCTCAAAGGGGCCCTGCCCAAAAGACATGCCGTAACCAAAAATCCAGTAAGTCAAACCTGGAACAATAAATTTTTATACTAACGCTTTGACCCCAATATTGTAACGATAATAAACCTTATAAAATAGTTTCAATTAATTTCATATATATATATAGCTTAAAATACTGCTCTGAACTGTCAAACAGACATGTTATTTTTTAATTTTTTAATTACAGTTTTAAGCCACAGGTCAAACTGATACATCCTGTTATTTTTTTTACTGCCATGACATTTCATTCATCAGCTTATTTATAATTTATGCATCGTTAATTTGATAGTTAGTAATAATAAATGTTTTTTTTTTTAGATGTAAGATTTTTTACAATAAAATGTTGAAACCTTACCTCCTAAAGAAATATCTGCTAGATTTTTCATCATAATGTTAGCTTCATTTTTTATTGAAACACAACCAGCTTCCAGCATTCCAAAACCTAAAAACAAAAACAATTTTCTTACGTGCGTTTTTAAATTTTTAAGCTTAACATATTTTATATTGTAATTAAATAAATAATAAATTACCAGTTTGCATTGTAAATATAATAAAAGACGATGTCAAAATCCAATTAGTATCTTCCAAATCAATTTCGAAATTTTCTTGCAAATGTACTGAACTATTTGATAAGTTCGATGATCTTAATCCTATATGGGGATACAATAATGTCCAATTTGCTTCCATCTTGGAATTTGTTCAATCGACACAATATTTTTATTTTATTTGTAATAAAAATAAAAATCCAAAAACATTTCTGTTGTTGTTGTTGCCTGACATGTAGTTAGAAAATCAATGTCAATGTTAAATCACGAATGCATCTAACTTAATTATTTCAATAGCACTTAAGTATTTAAACTAATTTCTTTAAACAGTTTGCGTGCATTTAACTGCTACAAAATACTTTGTTTTTCCTCTGTAATGAGACTCATGTAGCTATTAGAAATAAAACATTTCTATTTATGTATTTTATAGACTTTATTGTTATATCTAAATTGTATTTTTCATAAATCAATTTCTAAAACGCCTGCAAATAAATTAACTTGGAGGGATTACGTTCCGTTATAATCATGCGTTAGACATTACTTTTCCTTCGTCTATAGTCTATACACTTAAATATTATATATAAAATATAAAATATTAATAAATATTAAATCCAGTTGTTATTACTTTTAATACTATTTGCAATATTTCTGATGGTTATGAAATGTTTTTATTGACAATATATGTTACAATTTCCATTTTTAATCTCATTGCTTTAACTAAATCTTCTGTAATAATTTAATCATGAATCTGTAAAGAATTTATTAAATTTCCTTTTAGAAAATAAAATTTTCTTTTATGGCATTAATCGAATGATACCATAACATTTGAAATTTAAAAAAAATGTTCAAAAGGCGCCTATACGTTCTATATACTTGTACTGTTGCTCTTTGTTCTTAAATCTTTATTTTATATAATTATTTAATAAACTAGGCTTTACGATGCGTTAAGTGCTAATAAATAATTAAATGAAAGTTGTAATTAGTCGATTAAAGTAAGACAGATAGTAATGTTTCTGTTTTATACGACTAAATTGCGGTGAATTGTCGGTCTTTATATAGTGTTTAATTTTATATAAAATGGATATAGTTTACAATATTGGTATTAATGCAGTTCAGACATCACAATATGTGTAAGCATTTGATGTAGTTTTATGTGATTAAGTATATCGTGATGAAATTATTGATTGGACGAAGCATCACAGTTTATTGGTAGTAGTTTTAAACAGTGGGTTTGGTTTTAGATTGTCAGACTACGAAGAGTTTCTTTTGCTGCTAAACTCTTTAACATCACCTGATGTCTTAATAGACTACGTGGCTCCTGTCGTATCCTTATATGATTCAGTATTTGGAGCACAATTGTACTTATGCCTTGGAGTTATACTTTATATCTGCTATATGTTGAAATGGTAAGTAATTACAATCGTAAAGAAATAGCTTTTTATTACAGATTCGAAACAATTGACTATCACTAAATTACAATCATAAAGAAATAGTTTTTTATTACAGATTCGAAACAATTGACTATCACTAAATGTGACGTTTTGTATTTTAACTGTGATTTGAAAATGCGTAATTTAACTTTCAATATAGATTTATACTAAAAATTAAATATGAGTAAACGGTAATATAAAGTCACATATAGTGTTTACCATTGATAATTATATGGAACTAAATTCCTTAAATGGTAGAATTAGAATTGTGTATAGTGAATTGATTTATTTTCTTCTAGGGATTTTTTGACATGAACGTTTACATGTGAATTAAAATTTTATAATTTCTCATTGGGCTGTTGCTCGAATACTCGACATTGGCAGAATTGTCTTTAATAGATGTCTTAGGCCATTAATAAAAGAAGCAAAAGTATTTTCTTCTATAGTTAAAATCGTTTGCTACAATTGCAGGTTGATAGGGGGTGAACGTCCATATTGGTGGGCGGCTGTCTCGGATTTCTATGAAGATGAAAGGCGTCCCAACTTCGATACATTTCCCCAAACCTGTGACCTGAGTCCAGGATGTCCGTCAGTCCATGTGGTCTGCGTCTGCATCATGGTGGTACTTGTTATAATGTGGATCACACATATTGCTTTCGATAAGTGAGTTTTAGACATTAATTCTATTATTATTATTTTTTTAATTTTATTAATTGAAATTGTTTATTGTTATTATTATTATTATTGTTATTGTTGTCTATTAGGAATTTATTAAGAATTAAAGAAAATCTTACATGCAGTAGGAATTTTAATTTGATATTGCAAGACCAGTCATTTTGACTGGTCTGGTAAATTTAGTGTTAAATGTATAATTGCGATTTTGTAGATTCTACCATGTTTTAATAGGACCTGGTGATATAGTTCCTTACTCCGAGTTTGATTGATTGTTATTTTCAGAGATTGGAAAAGCGAGGCATGGCGTGTTATAGTATACCCGTTGTCTGCCGTACTTGTTCTGAGTTCTGCGTTCTCCCGAATCTATATTGCTGCTAATTTCGTACACCATTGCGCGTTTGGTATATTTATTGGTAAGTGCCTTTCATTTTCAACAATCATTAGAAAAGGATGGGTTAGGGAAGTTGAGGCATGTGTGAAAGGGATGCAGATATCTTCTATTTTATTTATATACCTACAAAAACTGTATCCATTTGATTCATATGTACGGTTGTATCAATAACTGGGATTAACATTAAATAAATAAATAAATTCTTTATAGCAAAAAAAATATTTTCACATAGGCGAGCTTATCTACTAGCTAACCTTTAAAATAATAATAACTAAATCTACACAATACGTACATTACATAAAATAATAAATTAAATATCTTCATATTGTACAATACAAAAATTTAAATGGAAGTTAAATTGGTGTCAATATAATTAATTGGGGGTATAATTAACTACTTTGCGGAAATCCATATTAAAGGAAATTATTTAAAATTATTTTGCTTATAATTCCCGCTACGTTAGGTCGATGAAGGAAAATAACCTCCACCAACATGCAATAATTTGTCTTGTCTTGTTCACTTCACGTGGCATCATCAGGATACGTGACAAGACAAGTTATTGAATGTTGGTGGAGGTTATTTTCCTTCATCGACCTAATGTAGCGGGAATTAAATAATTTTAAATAATTTCCTTCAATAGGGAGTGATCAGCTGATCTTCATTTCAGGTTTATTCTTGACAGCGGCGATATTAGTGTTCGCATGTGATCCCTACATTTGGGGCCGACGGAGGGCAATAGACCATACGCGGAGGATGTCCGCTCACATAACTGGCTCCATCATGTTGGTGCCTCTGACATTCGTGGTTTATATTGTAGCAAAATATATATTTAAATATGACTACACGCAGTTTTTTATGAATGTAAGTGTTTTTTTTTATATTTCTATAATTAAAATTTCATTTGGTTTGTAGAATAGTACTCCTTTTTTTTATAATGTATAGTTATAATTAGAGATGTGCCGATTATGACTTTGGCCGACTAGCCGACTAGCCGATTAGTCGGTTTTAAATAGGCCGACTACGGTTTAGGGGATTCCCGTGACGCTTCGTTTACAGCTGATTCGCTGCAATTTCAGTCACTACTGACATGTGGACAAATATAAATAACAAAAAGTTTTTTGAGTTTTACAGCTCACTAGTTTGACGATGGTTTCAAATATCATCACGCAGAATTGCAATATATGTCATTAAATATTATGTTGATTTGTTTTTTAATTAAGATACTAATTTTGTTTGATAAATGTCATCAATATATTTTCTTTACAAGGAAGTAACACATACATTTTATTGAGAAATAGACACAAAGTAAGAAGCCGGATAGTCGGCGCTTTTTACCGATTAGTCGCCGACTACGATAGTGGCCGGATAGTCGGCTTTACCGACTAGTGGCCGACTAGTCGGTAGTTATAATGTAATTCTGTAGGTAGGCTTTATAAATAAATGAATAAATAAATTTGTTTCAGGCGGTGTACGCTTGCAAAAATTCAGATTGGGTCGATGAAAGGAACAAGGATCTGATTAATATTGTTCAAAGTTTGGGAATCATTATGGGATGGTCGTATTGTGTTACGCCCAAAGTTGATGAGTAAGTGGTTTTTATATTCTCTAGGGTGTATACACTATGGGGACTGTAAGCTTATTTTTAATTTCAGTTATCGCTACGACACTCAAACTAGGTCTGTGGTCATCGCAATACTAGCCAGTGCGCCCGTGCTTTACACGATGTCATATTTGCAATCGCAGGTCGAAAGTACTGAGGTAACGTTTTATAAGTTTTTTATTTATTTTCTTGGTGCACTCAAACCGATAGTTATGCTGAGTTTCGTGCCCAAAATGGCTATGATGCCTTTCGAGGAAAGAAAATCAGGTTTTAATAAGAATAAATAGTTTTTTGTTCAATTGATAATCTTCAAATGGATACAGACTGGAGAAATAATAATTAGAAAGGGATGCAGATATCTCTTTTGCCGTTCGCGACGTTCGTTTCTCTTTCTTCTATCGCTTATATACCTACAAAAACTGTATCCATTTGATATATTTGTATATATGTCTTGGATTAGGACTAAGAAATATCTAGTTTTCTAGTTTAAATAAGGTAAAGGGCCCAGTTTCTGACACTTTAAGAGTGATTCTAAGATTATCATAGGATAACTTATAAAAAATTTAATGTGAATCAATAATGTTTTATTTTAAAAATAAGTTGGCGATTTCTTGAACAGATTATATGCGTTAAATATTTTTTTAACCAAATTAATAATAGAAATTAATATTTTAAAAATTAATGTTTAGAGACCCAGTTTCTGACACTTAAAATTTATTTGGTTGTAGTTTCTGACACTAACATCGGCCTAGTTTCTGACACTCATTTGAAAATTATTTTTTAGGTTACATAAGTACTATCAAGTTCCAATTTGTAATAATAAATAATAATTTTCACACTATTAATTAAAATGACGTATAAATATAAAAATATAACATTCAAATAAACACAATTTAAAATTAATTTAAATTCTCCACGACTTTTATACAATAAAGTTGTTCGTGGAATTTTAAATTTTAAGGCCGTAGTTTTAACAGGTTGACCAGCTTTTACTTCTTTTATCGCTTGCTCTAACGCTTTATCATCGTAGCTTACTTTTTTTTTTGAATCCCAAAAAATAAAAATAAAATAATATTAATAATAATAAAAGTATTTTATCATCAATGAAAATTATTATTCAATTAAAAACAAATTATTACCGTAATAATTATTTCAAAAATTAACAAAAGTGACATTTTGTCCACACTTGATATTTTTGTATTAAAATTAATTTTTAACAATAAATGATATTTTATTTACTCTACAAAATATTCAACATTAATTAATTACTGTAATTAAAGAAAATTATAAGACAAAGAATCACTATAAACCTAAATAAATATTTTTACATTTTATGGAGATGTGTTTTGCGCGCGAACTGCAAATCTTTGGTCGCGCGAAGTTGGCCGCGCCTGCAATAATCTAGTTGGTCTACATATTTTATTTAAATTGTTATAAAATGAACGAAAGAACATTCTAATTAATGACTTCAGTTTTAGTATGTGATGTAATTTAACCGTAAAAAGAATTTGTTATTGTATTATTTTTTTTTTAGGTTTTTTTGTAATAACAATAAAAATAATTTTAAAAAACTTAACCCTCTTTTCATTGATCACCTTCAAACAATTACCTTAATATTATGCCTTTCCCATATATTATGCTAAATCTAAAAGACAGGTGGTTATTAACCCAGTATACCATTCTGGGGTAGTACCACAACTTTCAAGCACCGTAGTCGCATAAGTAGATTTTGAACCATTACGATAAAATTATTCAACTGGTTTAATGTCTGCAAATTAAATAGTTTGTAGCGCCATCTATGACCAAGTAGTAGAGGTAGTATTTAAAAGAAGTTTTATTACTTGCCAATAGATGGCGGTAGTAATAGTTTACCTAATTTGGTTCGGCTATTCCATAATAGATGGCGCCACAAATTCTTTAAACAGAAAAAGAATAGTTTTTGTTTAAAAAGATTTTATATATTTTTTCTTTTTTAATTCAGATAGTTTTACATCTAATTAAAATATTTAATGTTAAAATTTGAACAGAATGTTCGACTGTGCCTCCGTCGGATAACCATTTCATTAGTGTAATACGCATTTTCATTTTATTTCAACACTTATAATAACAAATTCTAAGTCACATCAGCTCTGTTCTGCAAGTAGACGTATTTTATACTTTAACTAGCTGTTGCCCGCAACTACGTCTGCGTAATAATGAAGATGTTTCATATTTCAGTCAACAGACAATGCCTATCACACTTCTGTAAAGTGGCATCTAACTATAAAAATGACACCTAACCTCAAAAATTCAAATAGTTTCATACTGCACAAATGCAAATGGAATTTATCAAAGTCCTTTTTTAGGGGATGCCTACGTCATAGTAGCTTTATTATTAGCTCAGCCCGATCGGTTTAAAATTGACAAAGTTTCATACAAACTTTCATCCCCTATTTTATCCCTTTACGGGTGGAATTGATCAAAAACCTTTCTTAGCGGATACTTACGTCATAACATCTACCTGCATGCCAAATTTCAGCCCGATCCGTCCAGTGGTTTGGGCTGTGCGTTGATAGATCACTATGTCAGTCAGTCACCTTTGAGTTAGGGTAGACCGAGGCGAATCGGATCGCGGGGCGAATCGGATCAAAATAAGAAATCAGTTGATATTTGAATATTGCATTGACACGAAACGCATACAACTGGAGCCTTACGTCCCCCCTCTCATCCCGTAACTCCTGACATAGACAGTATTTAGTTCACGCTTGCACATCGGTGTCAACATTGCTCGCCAGCGAGTCGGTAATTTGTATGTATGGCAATTTTGGCGCTCATCTAATTTAGGTACTTACGAATTCTTGGTGTCCTAGTAAGGATTTGTGGTAAAACTTCGAATTGAATGGCGTATGTTGTTTGGCAAGAGGTCTATTTTAGAAAACCTATTCATTTTTAAACATAATCTTAGAAGTTAATTTTTAAAATATTTATTTTAAAAGTCTTCAATATGGGGCTATTCGGATCATGTCATAGGGGGCGAATGGGATCACTGATTTAAAGTAACATATTATATGTTTGGGGTCAACGATTCTTATTTCTTTAACTGTAGATGGTTTGCACGTACAAAAGAAATACCAATTCGGGAAAATGGTGTCAAGAAAAAATTTTAGAGGCTGCAAATAAAGATTTACGAATTGCCGTACACAACATTACAAAGAAAAAATTCTTCCCTCACCTTATAAGACGCTAATCACGTCTAAAAAAATTTGTAAAACTTAAAAACCGGTCTTCCATTTAACCTCACCTCAAAATAAGATTAATCTACTCTAAACAGAAGCAAAGGGTGAAGCTACAGAACGTAAAAGAAAAACTGACGGCAAAGAAAATATCAAGAAGAATAAAGGAACGCCCGGGATAAAAACGAAGAGCTCATCTGCAAAACAGAGAGAATGGCACTGCATTTACTGTTCAGAAATATTCATACATCCTCCAACAGATGATTGGATCCAGTGTCATGCATGTGAAGAATGGTGCCATGAAAAATGTGCAGATATGGGAAGGAAAAAAGGACCCTATATATGTGATTTATGTGCCAATAATTAAAGTGGATCTCAATATTCATTACTTAAAATTTGTTAATGATTCTAAAGTTTATATACTGAGAAACTTTAAATTTAGTAAGATGTTATGTTCGATCCGATTCGCCCCGGAAATTGGGGCGAATCGGATATTTTTATGTTTTCAGTTTTTTGTTACTAGATATGAGAATTTATGTGCGATGTAAGTTTCATAATCTTTATAGCATAGCTGGATAATTAATTACTACTATGACATCAATAAAAAGTAATTATATTACATTTTAGTATGATTTTCTCATCTTCAAAGAAAAAGTGATCCGATTCGCCTCGGTCTCCCCTACGCTAATTAATAGTTATTCTAAAAATACTAAGATCTAGGTATTGTCCATTGAAGCAACGCAGTGGATGCATAAAGCCGGTACCAATGTAATATTCTTGTATGTACTTTGGTAGTATGCTATAGTTATATAAAGAGTGGTAGGCTGATGATGGCATTAACCCAGGGTCCTGGGGCAGTATCACCACTTTTAACTTGTCATCTTTAACACCATATAGGTAATTTATAATTTAAGAAAAAAATATTTAATTAGATAATGAAGAAATTACAATTAAAAAATAAACCGTAGGTATATAATTAGTTATTTTAAAAATACATAATAAAATTTTAAAAAAACAACACCGAGGCTAAGTATCAATTTACAATGCATATAATTTAAAAGGTTTTAACAATTAAATTAGACATAAAAAAAGAAAATTATACACGAAAAACATTGCCACAGAACCTCCAGCTTTAATTTTAAGACAACAAAGTTAATTTTTAAATGAAAAACCTACAATTTCTAGTCGATTTACCCCATAAATGCGTTTTGTGTGGAAAGGAAGCTTTGTGCTGTGGTATTAAAAGTGAGTTTGGTGTGGTTTGGTGAAGTTACCACCCACTAAAGGCGTGTCCACACAAAGCTGAACCAGACCTTAACAAACGAAGTCGCCAGTCGCCATCAGACGTTCAGTACGACAGTCTCGAATGACATCCGCAATCAAAAAAAGAAACTCAGTGCACATGTAACTAAAACAGTGAATTCAATTAAATTGAATTAGTGTTTGTTTTAATTCAATTAATTTTATAAAAATGACAACTCGGTTAGTGCCGACGGAGATGGATTCGGAGATAGCGAAAGTAACCAAATTGCCCTCGAAATCTTTTTCTATCGAGTCTATAGTTGGTCTAAAGGAGAGACGATCGCCCGAAATCGATATCGAAACGACAATTTCACAAGATTACAAGCGAAATAACGA